>OMLI01033640.1:0-11179 GCA_900302605.1 Rondeletia loricata
TGGAGATTGCAGGGAAGCCAAACAGTATCGCAATTCATTTTTCATTTCACCGATTTGAATCGTCACATATTTGAATCGATAATTAACTGTCTCGCGATGCATCGTTACATCCCTATTTAATGGGGTTATCTGTTTTTGCAAATGAAAGTAAAATGATTAGTAGGTTAACAACACTCATATGTGGTGATATGATGCAGTTATTGAGCATATACAATGTATTTCTGTGAAAATACGCATCCGTCAAGCGTAAAAATTCCAACCAAGGTGAAAAAATACGCTTGACGGACGCGAGTACTTTTCCGTTCCGCTTGACGCACGCGGCCGGTGGGAACAGAGACATCCGTTAACATGGGGGCGAAAGTGAAGTTTGACGTTTGACGCTTGACGCCTCTGGTGGGTTCCCAGCGTAAGATCATCATCTCACTAGCCAAATATAGACTTCATTACGGTGAGGGGAAGAGGAAGGGGAACACCTACTCTTTCATTTAGTCACAGATCACATTTAGCTCAGAGTTTCTTCACTGCATGCCTTGGTTACAGTGTCCAGGCCTTATGTATGGCCAGCAACAAGCAATACTTCATAAGCCTTATATGGGTAGTTAGACCCTCTGTGTCAATGATCCCAGATGAGTACACTGCCAAGACACCCTCTGTGCAGCATTGTAGATCACTGTTGAGAATGAAGCTGCTCCTCCATATAACCTACTTACTCCTCTAGGCCTCAGGGTTATACAATACAGTAGTATACTGTAGATCAGGGGTTCTCAAAAGTTTTCATACCACAAACCCCCAAATACGGACCTCAATTGATATGATTTTATCCCTCTGATTGGGATAATTTCTAGTGAATTAAATTATAGTGAAATTAAACTATTCGTCCCCAGACCCCACTTTGAGAACCACTGCTATAGATGGCTGTAGACTGGCAGATGTGTCAGTGCTTCTTGGGGTGTAGCTTATCACCTCTGTAGCTTATTGACAAAACCATTGTAACCCATCAAGGCCCATGCCTCTCTCAACCACCTCCTATCCCTGAGGGGCTACAGATTCCAATAAAATGCTACCCAATAAGTTCTCACATGGACATATACAAGCAAACACACAGTACACAAACAAATATACCTATACAACTTCTCAATCACAATATCACGTTCACCTCACCAATCAATAATAACATACACCCACATCCTATCCACCAGATGCATGGATACACAGTGAATGCAAACACTCACCTGTACTGTAGAGCTGATTTCAGCAGCAAACCCTCCAGTGACTGGTGCCTCATGACTGATGAGCAAACGTCCGGTTTTCACCACTGACTGAAAAACACAGACACATACTGATAATTAAAATTGGTTCAGCATTTTGTTCAGTGGTTATTGTCAAGTATTTGGCTCACTCGCAGTGTCAAACCAGTGGTGTCTCTGAAAGATGTGTCTGGCATCATCTGCAAAATGAAAATACAGGAAGTCTGTGCTACCTTGTTCATTAGAGAACAGATTTAATGGTGTTAGGTGCATGGATTGCCAAAATCAATAAATTGTCTGATCTTCAAAAGAACAAAATATAGACAAACTCAGGCAAACCTATGCATTGTCTTCAGATTCACAGTACAAATTAATTCCTCCAAAATGAATTTACATGTATTCACAATATGTTTACACTAGATCATCCCATCATATTGCTGCATGTATTGGTGGGTCTGCATGTATGTATGTAATGCATGAATAATAAAAAGGGGTATGAAATCAAACCTATCCAGCCAGCATAATAATTACAGCTGGACTAATGGAAGAGACATGGAATATTTTACCAACACGCAAACAGCTTTCACTGCACGCTCCAACAAAGTCATCACTGCTGAGTCCCACATGTGCGCTTAGGCAAAGGCAATTACACACATAGGTCTGTTAAAGTGTGTGTCCCGTCTGCATGTATGTATGATTGATGTGTATGAGAGAGTGTGTGTGTATATAGAGGTGAGAGGTAAAGTAGTGGAGGTGCCTCTGGTGAAGCAATCTGTGGGCCAGGATTAGGGCGTTACCAAGTAAGGGCGGTTCACATACTGCCTGCTGTGGTACGCTATATCTGCTAACTACCCTCAGGCTGTATGTGCGTCTGGCTGTGTGTGTGTGTGTGTGTGTATGTCCGTGCATGTATAAAACTGATGTCACGCACCAGTATGAGCTAGAGGTCTGACTTAGGCTGGTACGCAGGGCCAGCAGGACAATCATGGACATTAGAGGTCTCAGCCTCCCAGGCATTTGCATTTGGGTTTTCTATAACCCAGCATTACTGCAGGAGGATGCCCCTGCTCCACCCCTTATCTACCACAGCATAAAACCAATACTATACTATAATCTCATCCACTTGCCACTGGTCCAGACCAAGGCTATGTCTGTTCCCTTCTTTGCAACTTCAGCAAACCTTTCTTCTCCTCTATCCATTTGTTGTATTTCTTTTTGAATCCAGCAATAAATTGTTTATACACTGTATTACAACTTATTTTGAGTAACAATAGAAGAACGAGTAAACTCTGAATGAATACCAAAACTGATTTGCTTATTGTTGCCTAAATGATTTATTTTGCTATGGCAAAGTTTCAATAGGGCATAAAAACAAATATGCCTAGGGTAAGCTGTGTGAGTGGAGTGGAATCCCTGGTCCATATTTTGGAAGGAGAGTGGAGTTTCGATTGCAATAATGGGACTACTCAAAGCACTCTTCATTTAAAGCCACAAGCCAAACAACACATAGCCAATGCATCTAAATAACCCCCTGAAAATATGCAACACACTGGTATTGCAAATTAGGCCTCAAATTTTTACCCAAGAGGACCACATAGTATCAAACACAGGAGCATTTTGGGGCGTCATGCTAAAGAGGCAAATGTTTACATTGCTGAGGTCCTTGGTTTGGCTGTGAAGCACGAACTGACTCTGGCAGACTGTACCACACATTAATATGGGAGCTGCCTGAAAGAGTCAGCAGTGTGTGACTCTGAGACACTAATACTTGATTTGATGCCAGCGGGCCTCTTCCTGGTGGGGCACACTGGAAGGGATTGTATTGTATGCCGAGCTATTTAGAAGCTGGAATGCAAAGGATTTTAAGAGTTGTGAATTCAACAACATTAGTGTAGCAAAACAAAATTGAATGATCATGGTCAATTCACTGAGCCTGAATAGCTAGGAATCATTGAACAGTTGAGGTGAATGTGCACAAATCATTGATCATATGACACCATCTTCAGGAATTTGGAAGTTTATAACAACACAGGAAGATAATAACAACACCTTGCAAGCTGCACAGTAAGGAGGAATCAAGCGAGGGGTTGAGACTAGGGCGATGTCTTGATATGACATGTTGCTGTTAAGTTCGCCTTAGCGAGATGACTCATACAGGTCCGATGAACAAACAGTGCCGCCGCCCAACACTCTGCCCCGCCCTGATGCTGAACCCATTCCTCATCTTACACACAGCTCCTCCATACACACACACGCACACACAGTATGTGTTTACATAACCGTTTGAGTTCACCCTCTGATGCCAGCACTCTATCTCCCTCTACAGAAACCAACCAACCAGAGGGGAGACCCATCATCGTACTCGCTACATCAGGAGCACATTCTTCAGATGCTTTTGACACAAAAGGAGCCTGCCACTGTTATTACAATATCGTGGGATAGAATTTTAGACCCCAGGGAAAACTCGCGACCCAGTTATGAGACCCACTCCACAAGCCTGCTGCTTTAACAGAAGCGACAGTCATTTGGAAAGCCTCCACTAGCGGGCACAAGCTAGTTCAGTAGGCTACTCTAGGAGTAATGTGGCATGCCAGTGCCTAATTTGACAATATGTTTGAAAAATGGTAAAATGTGGTAATGTCTGGGAACACACATGGGCACTGGATACACTGGTACAGTAGGTAATGCACTTTGAATGCTGAGTTGAAGTCCATGCCATTTAATCACAGAGGAGGAAGAAAAAGTATGCACACCGTTAAATTTAAAACGATGCCATTTCCTTTCTGCACTATTGCTTCATACATAATCATACCCTATTATATTTCCATATGAGCTGGTTTGTAATAGGCTATATAACCAGAGAGACTTGGTTTAATCCCAATGTAGCCAACATGCTATGCTTAAGACGAGGCATTGTACTGCAGCATCTCTTGTGAGGTGTAAGGAAGGATGCCAAAAAAAAAAAAAAAGAACAGTGCACAAGAGAAAAAACACAAACAGGCAGGTTTTTGACATTCATCTCTGTACAGATTTATCTGTCTGCTCATTTCTCTCTCAGTTTCAGTGTGCAGTATTCACCACCTATACAAATGGGCAAATCCGGTGGCTTCTGTTGTCAGACTGCGACCTATTCATGGCCGGCCTCAACACCAGCACTGTCCAATTAATTCAACTCATCTCGCTGCCTGGGGTCCGAAGAGACACACACACACACATACACTTGCGACAGATAGAGCCGAAGACACACACATACGCACAGTCTTTTTTCATCTTTGACAGGAGACTCTGACAGCACTGTAACTTGTACATAGTAATTGTGGTTGTAGCCTTTAACCCCGTTGTTTCCGGTGCTGGATGAATTTTCAGAGGACAGAACCATCCACGCTCATTGTGCGGTTTGACCCTTTTCTCAAAAGTCATCCAGTCCTCTTATTTGCCCATCACAACCAGCCTTTCATGTTGGTAAACTTGGGACTCAGAATGGAGGCAAAGCCGTTACTGTAAAGACAGTGGTGGAGCCAAAGGAAGGGAGAGGGCCCCCATATGAAGATGTCAGACAAATCCAAGAGGAAAAATGATATGCCTTGAATGAGGAGAGTACCAACAAACATGCAATGAATCTTTCAGTACGACCTCAGAAAGACAAAAGGCATGCTGGCAGGGGGATCTCTGTGTTACAATTTTACTACTTGGATACGTGCCTGATGACTTTATTACACAGTGGCTCTTGTCCTGTATGTTTCCAACAGGCTCCTGGTAAAATGATGACCATTTTTGGACTACAAACCTAAGTAACGTCAATGGAACTGAATGATGAGTCAAAGAGCATCTTTGTGGTTGCGTGGAGGAAACAGTAGGCTATACACAAATGGTAAGGTAGATAAGTGGAAAGGATGGAATGGGTAAGAAAGGGGGGGGAAAGAGACACCAGTGAACAATAAACAGAGTTAGGGATACAAATCTACAACGAGGCTGGATCTAGCTGTGAGGCTGAGTAGGTCCTGAATGTGGGTTCGGTCTGGAATAGATACTGGTTCAGTTCTGGTGCTGTAAGATAAGACTATCCTGCTGGTTAGGCTGAACTGGGTTTTAAAGACAGTGGCTCAGCTTGAGGGGAAAATTCACACTAAAACAAAGGCTACAAGCTAATGAGTAATGGTAAATAGAAATGGGGTAAAAAAAAATAGTTGGGAAATGGATAAAATTGGTTAAGAGAGCAAATGAGAAAGCAGCGGAGTTGCTGCATTGCTCAATTCCAGTGAACGGGAAACTGTATTTGTGGTCTGGTCTGTTTTTATTTCGTAATTGTACGTTTTGTTTAATTCTATTTTAATTATTGTTTTTCTCATTTTCACTTGGTAATTGTTATCTGGACTGCACATCATTCTTAGACTGGGTCAGGCCTAGAGTTTGACTGAATCTATTTCTTAGCACTGTGTCCAGCGATTGATTTCTGTAAATTTCACGAGAGTGTTATTGTGTTATCAGCACAAAATGTGGTTGAGGCAATGCTTTTTCTACAAACAAAAAGTGGAATAGTGTGAACACACTCTTTGATCAGCACTCCTACTTTCTGTGAGATGCTGGCTTGATGAATCCTGCTCCCTACCTCTCTGCCCTGGCTCTGAGAGAGGAGGAGGGTTCCTGGTTGGTGGTGGCGGCTGGGCTGGGCTGGGCGACAGTGCTGGTGGCTGCAGCTTTACTGCTCATTGTGCTGCAGGGCTGTCATTAGACGGCAGAGTCGTTCCGCTGGCTGCAGGGGAAATGTCATGTTTACTGCCATTCCCATACACACCCAAATGTAATGAGCAGCATGGAGCTCATCCTCCCACCTTCGCACCATCCTTCCTCCTTCGAACCATCCCTTCCTCCCTCCAGCTCTCTCTCCCTCCTACCCTCCCTAACTCCATCGTTCTTCCATGCATCCCTTCTTCTCCATCCATCTCATCCCTCTCACCCGTTATCCTCCTCCTTCCTCCCTCCATCCATCAAACCATCCATCTATCCCACTCTCCTTTCAAGCCTACGCTCTCAATCCCAATGCTCCCCACTATAGGGCCTGACCACAGAGAGACTGGCGGCCAACAACCTGGCATACCCTCAGAGGCTAAGGTCACAGCGGCCACTCTCCCATGGCATACACACTCTCACACACAAACACACGGGGTGCCCACAAAAGCTTGTGCACGTTCACACACTGTGCACAAACACACAACCACACAGTGTTTTCATAAGCTGCTTATTCAGAAAAACAGGATACAAATCTTTCCAGAAGAAGCTGCCAAAGGGTTCATATATTTGTTGGATCTATATTTTTACGGCGCTAAATTGGTTCAACTTTTCGTGAATAACGTAAAAATAGCAGTGATGACAAAAACAAAATCTGGCTTGCTTTTAATGTGTACACACACACACACAGTTGACTGCCATAGCCACGAGAGCAAGTGGCTCCCAGCCTTCCCATACAGTACGCCTCCTCTTCCCTCAGGCCGTCCATTCCAATGCGACCGGAAGAGAAGCCAGGAGTCGTCCTCGCCGCCGGCCTTTGCTCCCTTCCGCCGACCCTGTAATTGTGCTTCCACCGCAGGGTCCTAACTCACGCGCCATCATGTGATCTCTGTGACAAATGAGAGTCGAGACACAGCTTGACTTCTTGCTTGGACCTTTAAAGTGGTGTTCTGCGATTAGTGAGAGGGGTGAGTGCTCGGCGAACTGGAGGTCCCATTAAATCAAAACACAGAGAGAGAGAGAGAGGGAGGAGGAAACGCAAATGCTCACTCTTTCAGTGCCATACAATCACCCACACTCTGATAACAGAGAAAGGGAGAGAGAAAGAGTGAGTGAGACACAGAGAGAGAGGGCGAGAGAGCACAAGAGTGAGAGCGAGCGAGAGCGAGAGAGAAGCCTCAGCACTGGGCCCGTGGCCAAGCCATCCTCCAGAGGAGCCAGGACACCAGGGGAGACCTCAGACAGAAATAACTCCAAACATCCCATAAAGACCCATTAAAACCAATTCAACTCAATTACACCCTGACACATATACACAGACAGACACACTACCTTTCTGCCCTGCAACAATATTGTACCAACTGTGCACCAGTTGACACACACACACACACACACACACACACACACACACACGACTAAGATACGCACACTTTAATCTGATGACAGCTTAGTGTGAGCAGCTCACAGTCCGCAACATGTATGAGCAGACAGAAAGGCAGTAAAAACAACCGACTTTTCTTTTAAGGCCCTATAAAATGGAGAATAACATAACCGAGGGGTGGTTTCTATTGATGTAACATCCCAGCTATGTCTATAAGAGTGCAAATGGTCCTAAGGAGGCTGTAACAGGGATGACTTATTAATAATAATAAAACATTTATATTAGAGGATTTCTATTTTCAGCAGGATAACCTGTATAAAATAAAATAAAGTATATAGTATTCAAGTAAATGGAATGGAAATAGAGTTAACCATGTAAAAAAAAATCTGGGATTCAGCTAAATGTTGACACTATAGCTGCAGTGAAGGGAGGGAAGGATAACTCACAAACAAACATGCCTGCCTCTTGAAATTCTGTAATTATTACCTCTGACAAGGAGGTTATGTTTTCGTCCCGGTTAGTTTGTCTGTCTGTCTGTCTGCCTGTCAACAGGATATCTCAAAAACGTATGAATGGATATCCATGATTTTGTGGACAGCTAGGCGTTGGGCCGAGGAACAACTGATTAGATTTTGGTGTGATCCGGATCTGGATAGAGACTTGATTCCAAATCCTAACAGTATGTTTGCAGGGTCAAGAAATCAATTTAATTAGAAATTTAAGGGATAGGAATGATGTCTGGAGAATTTGAGAAAAGTTGGATAAAGTCGGAGAAGTTTGATGTGATGATGTCTGATGGGGGAATCACACTACTGTGCACTTGTAGTTGCAATTATCTCTGTCCCCTTTTGCCTTCTGTTTGTTTTGTCGTTCTGGTTATTTGGCTGGCTCATATGGAAACACACACACCTACACACACATTCAAAGACATCTCCCACAGCATGTCTGGTTTCCCTTCTATCTCAAAACTCAGACAAATTTAAAAGTTAACTAAACAATTCAGTATCCTATCATGTAGTTTCATCGAACAGGAGCTGAATAAAATTTTATAGTTACGTTTTCCAGTGGATCTTTCAGTGTACCATATCCTACACCATGTATGAGGACATGAATAAAAATCGCCTAGCAAACACCTAACGCCTGTACAATCTTGGTGAAGAACACCATCATAGTCTGCTCAGTTGCTCACTGCCCTCTCCCTGCTCAGGCCAAGCAACCTGTCTGTCATTATGATTGCCAATGGCACTAGAATTCCTGAGTGTGACTTTGTAAGGTCAAATAACCTTCACATGGTAGACACACAGAGGAGTTCACTTCACCTGGCAGAGGATAGCTCCTGGCCAAGGTCAGCAGGTCCCTAAGGATGCCGGATTTGCTACTCTCTATCGCTGACTGTTAACCTATACCCAGTTCATTAAAGCTTTTACATTTGCTGTTCCAAACACCTAGTGTCAGGTAGATCTTTCCCAGGAAAAAGGCACACAGGAAGTGATGCGTTTGACATTTTCAGCAGCAGCAACAGCAGTTTGTTTGGCATAAATAAGAGCGCCACCTACAGAAACTCAAACATCATCAACAGAAAACTCAAGGAAAAAGACGTCACAGTACTGGATCTCTGGGAAGTGCAGTGTAAAAACAGCACAACAATGAGCACTTAGCACCACAACTGTCACCAAAATAAGCAAGTGCAGATTACCACTTTAAGACCGTTTTGATGGTACCTGGAATTGGATTTAAGACAATAAAAATAAAAAAAAATAAAGAAACAAAGCTCACAAAACCAGCCCATCTCCAATTGAACATAGCTAATGAAAGTTCAGAAACTATAAATGGGACGTCTAAGAAAAATAGTTTCATACAGCAGACACAATGGAGAAAAAAACAAAACATCCATATTGCATTACTAACCCTGTTCTGTGTTAATCTAAGCGTGGGCATGCAGCGCAAATAACCCTGTCATTGCATGGTTGAAAAAATAAGACCCCTAAAGGCTGACATTTTATTACTTTTTAAGGCCTTAAATTCAGATAAATTATTTTACAACTTTTTCAGACTTTTTAAGGACCCGCAGATTCCCTGGGGCAACAGAAAATCTCTGTGTTAGTGTGTGTTAGTGTCTGTGGACCTCTTGGATGTCTGTACCATCCTCGTGACTTTTCAGACATGCTGCCTTTTCCACTCAGGCCTGCTATCGGCCTCCAGGCTGACCTCGATGATCTCAATCTGCTCAGACCTCTGGCCAAGGCTCCTATTTTTACTGTGTCTCTCTGTGTGGATCTAGAAAATATAAGGCTATACTTCTCCAGCGAGTGACACAGGGAAGAATTCAAGAAATCTCCAGTGCCTAACTGATGAATGTGAGCACTAGCTGCTGCCTGGAGGATTAATGGAAAAGAAGTCAGAGAGAGACAGAGACAAAGTGGTGGGGGGGTTGGAGGAGAGAGACAGAGGTAGGTGATGTTATACCTTTAAGATTTCAGAAAAGAAAAAGATAGGCTTGATCAACCTCAAACTTTGTGAATATACCTTCCTAACCCAAATAAATCACCTAAATGCCATGGGCTGAAAAGCTAGCGCAGAGCATATTCCTTTTGCAGTGTTGCATTACAGCATATTTTTCACCAGCGACACCAGAAGAAAGAGCGAGAGGAGCTGGATGCACCACCGAGAAAAAAACGAGTAATTTTCCACTGATATAACTGCCGAAACACTGCCGCTGTACGACACATGACAGAGTTATGACACGCACATTGGCCAAAAGGCATGCATCAACTCCCTCTCTCCCCGCTTGCTTTCTCTCTTTCTCTCCACAAAGGCCTGCTGGTTCAGTCCACAGCGCCCAGTAATAAAAATGCAGGGAGTGGGGCCCAAACCTCTGGCCACTTTCTTCCTGTGCCATTTTCTTGTACTTTGATTGTTTCCAGTGCCTGGTGACAGTGGGCCAAAGATATTAGGAGTGTTGTGGTGGGCCAGTAAGCAGATACAGGCTGAGACCTCTGGACTGCAAGGGAAACACAGGCATAGTCCCAGTCTGTCTGTGTGCTAATCACTAGCAGGCCGCCTGCCCCATCCCTGGCACAGCTCCAGACCACAGATACAAATAAAGGCAGAGTCAGCTCGCCACTGGGCTGGGTGTAAAAACTGGCCAGGTATCGCCAAGGCAAGGACACTGCACTATATTGGCCCCAGATATGAATCCCAATAATATCTAGGCTTAAAGTAATAACCTGCATCATTGTCATATAAATAAATGTCTGTTTTGCAAACTATCACAGATATATATAACACAACAGTGATTGAACCTACACCCAGTTCATGGAAGCTTTTACATTTGCTGTGTGTCTGGTAGGTCTTCCCTGGGAAAAATCCTCTGGCACTCAGGAAGTTATGTGTTTTATGTTTCCGGCTTGTTTGGAATAAACAGAAAAATAACTGGGTAGTTAGTAGTAGTAGTAGTAGTAGTTTATTGTCATTGTCACAAGTACAACGAAATTAAAAAGTGCCAACCGATCAGTGCATTAAAACATTAAAATCCGCCAAAAAACAAACAAAAGGCTATATAAAAGAAAAAGCATACAAACATACAAACATATATACACATCTACACATAACCCACAGATCATCCCTTGGTAGCATTCAGTGTGGCCACCGCTGTGGGATAGAAGCTGTTTTTAAGTCTACAGGTCCTTGACTTAATCAGTCTGTACCGTCTGCCTGATGGCAACAGTTCGAATAGTGAGTGACCGGGGTGGGAAGTGTCCTTCATAATGTTCTCTATTTTTTTAATACAACGGGATCTATGTAGTTCGAACAATGTGGGGAG
>OMLI01033645.1:0-12135 GCA_900302605.1 Rondeletia loricata
GTGCACCATAGACATATATAAAGGCTAGATGACTCACACGCGCTGCTGGCCAATGGAGACCGACGTTGCCACATGGCGGCCATCTTGCGACGGGAATCTCGCCCACTCATAACATGAATGTCTATGGTGCATGTACTATTGAAATAACCATATCTTGCTCAATTTTCAACAGATTTTCAAACGGTTTGGTTTGTTATAAACGTCAGAGATGTAGTTATGATACTGCATACTTATAATGGACTTTCATATGAAACATATCCAAGCATCCTGAATCATAGCCACGTTAATAACGTTTGTAATAAACCAAACCGTTTATAAATTCCGTCAAGATTTCAGCGAGTTAAGAGTATTTTTGTTTGTGCAGATCACTCACCTTACAGCAGCTACCATAGAACGTACCAGAATGGTTTACTGTTGCAAGATGGCCGCCGGTGAACTACGCCATAGACTCCGCCTTGCGCCATCTACTGATATATATCTATGTCAAGGACCCCCAAATAGAAATGCATCAGACTGTGATTTTTGGCATTGGTCATGATTTGGTATAGAATTACTTTCTATACTATAGTTTGAGAGGGGCAGTGAAACCTACAGTATGATCAAAATAGCAATTCTTATTATACATTCTCTCATTGTAATGACTTGTACTGAGTGACATGATAATTCAATTAAAGCATTCCTCATATATTGGGGACCCTCTGGTGCCCGTGGAGGTCCCTGGACCCCATTTTGGGAACCACTGGTCCAGAGCATTGAGGGAATTGTCACCCTCAGGGTTTTAATGGTCATGAAAAAAACATAATAGAAAATTGCTTTCACCGAGGCGTTATTGAAAATAAAAAATGTCCAAAAGTTCTGGAAAAGTCCTTGAAATGTATTCCTTTTTCCCAACCAGTCAAATGTTTCAAGTAATTTTAGAAACATCAAGCACTACTGCTTAGTCGTGTCAAATCAAGACCTGGTACATTTAGTTGAGCAAAAATGTAATGATCAGTTATAGCTGCTAACAGTAATGAGGCGGCTGGGAACAGCTTAGCTGTTTAGCAACAACGTGTTTTGAATAATTTGATACGGTCTGTATGAATTTTTGTATTTTGCACTAATTTTGAAGATACTGATGGTCAAATATCCCCTAATTCCCATTGACTGCAATTGATTACAAAACAACAAGTTCAAGTTCATTTATTTATATAGCCCTTTATCACAAAGCATGTCTCAAAGGACTTTACAGAAAATGAGTCAAACTAGATCTACCTAAGCAACAATCAAGAGTTACAAAATCATGAAAACAAACAAACAAACATAGTGACTCAGAACAAGGCACAAGGCATACAGTAAAAATACAAAAAATGAATTCAAAATATTTCCAAACATTAATTGTTTGAGGTAACTTCTGTAGAATGTCATTTTATTTTCATAAAGTTTGGACACTTTCTAAGCGAGAATATATGGCGAGTGTACAGCAGAATTTACAGACAGACATTTTCAGTCGCTGCGAGCTCGATCTTTGAACTACATTTTTTTTTAATGGAATTGTTGGAAGACAGACAGAGACATGCATACATACATCCATACATGTGTAAGGTGTATAAAAACAATAGGCTGCCTGGCCTATAGGCCCGGCCGCCTAAATATAGATGCTGAGAAACATAGGTTGTGGAAATGCTGTTTTCCATAATGGAATAATCATGGAATAAAACATTTGTAGAAACCCTGCAACTTATTAACCTTTTAACATCTATGTCTCTCCCTACCTCTCCTCTAGAATTACATAGCCAGGTTTGGTCACGGCTCTGCAAAGCTGGCACGACAGGCACAGAGCAAGGAGAAGACACTGCAGAAGATGGTGGCGTCAGGCTTGACTGAACGAGTTGTGAATGACAAGGTACAGTAATAGTGTCACCAGTAAGCCTGTAATGGTGATTAAAATTTCCAAACCAGTCGGCATTACAACCTAAGGTGCATTTAAGTTTGCTGTAGTGGTACTAAGGCCTACCTCTGTGTCTCCCACAGACTCTGTCATTTTATTTTCCTCCCTGTGGGAAGATCCCTCCTCCTGTTATCATGGTTCAGAATGTGAGCTTCAAATACAGCGATAACGCAGTGAGTACAGTCGATATTTCAGCATGGATGGAGCTATGCACACTGGGGTATGAATGTATTTCTGTCTCACTTATCTACTGATGTTTTCTGTAGCCACACATATATAGAAACCTGGAGTTTGGTATTGACTTAGATACACGAGTGGCTTTGGTGGGGCCCAATGGAGCAGGGAAGTCCACACTGCTGAAGCTGCTGATGGGAGAGGTAAGTAGAGGTCCATTTCCCACATTATCCCAGTTTTTCATGAGTATTCATGCATTTCTTATTTCTCTTATTCTCTTCACCATTCTCTGCAGCTCCTACCCAGTGATGGCATGATCCGCAAACATTCTCACGTCAAGATTGGCAGATATCACCAGGTAAGACACTGAGCCTGTTGATGGCACCTTATTAAGCCTGCATGTTTCAGAATATTACCCTTTTCACCAACATGACTGGGGAATATTACAGTATGCTGAACCCGGTCCATCCCGTTGAGGAAATTCACACCAAGCCTCATACACTGCAATGTGTCTGTCCCATGCCAGACCTGGGATTTTGATCTGGGTCGTTTTGCAGGGTCCCTCTTGGAGTGATGGTGTTACGGATATATGTTGTGTTGGCTGTCAACAGTACGATTTTGCCTCATGTGTTACAGCATCTAACAGAGCAGCTGGAGCTGGACCTGTCTCCTCTGGAGTACATGATGAAGTGTTACCCTGAGATCAAAGAAAAGGAGGAGATGAGGAAGATCATTGGACGTTACGGCCTGACAGGAAAACAGCAGGTAGGAATGGGATACTTATCCGGGAGTTGCTAATGGGAAAGTGCATTTTGTTTGTTTGCTTGATGTTGGTGAAGTTATTTTAATGGCCAAATTCATGTCCAACTATTTTGCTCATGTCTTACCCTGCTTTTTTTGTTTTTCTAATCATTCACTGCTCTAACTTTACTCCTGAAATTTCTTCCAGGTCAGTCCAATCAGGAACTTGTCAGATGGTCAGAAGTGCCGGGTGTGCTTTGCCTGGCTGGCCTGGCAGAACCCGCACATGCTGTTCCTGGACGAGCCCACCAATCACCTGGACATTGAGACTATCGACGCCTTGGCAGAGGCCATCAACGAGTTTGACGGCGGCGTGATGCTGGTTAGCCACGACTTCAGGCTAATTCAGCAGGTATGTAACCATATGGCTCCAATCCTGTTTTTTGTACTTAAAGATATGCATCGTGTTAATCAGCTGTAGCTAGCACCATTATAACCCTCGTCTTCCTTTCTCCAGGTGGCTCAGGAGATCTGGGTGTGTGAAAAGCAAACCATCACAAAGTGGAGTAAGGACATCCTGGCATATAAGGAGCACTTGAAATCGAAGATTGAAGGGCAGCAAGCGCATGACATCTAAAGCAGCATCACACTCTGAACCACTCGCTTATCTTGCATCATGGATTTGACCTGCAAGCTCCTCCTGACAGGATGAGCAGGGTTAGCATTTCAGGAAATGTCCTGAATGAAACTGAAACAATCTCTTATGCATCTTATTGGACACACGTCTGTTGTACACGATATATTTCCATCTCAGTTTGACAATGATGCACCGTGCTGAACCTGACCCAATCCCCTCCCTTCACCTCAGGCTGCACTCTGATTGGCTGATTCACCTGAAGCATCTCAGTGCATTTTGGAATGCATTCCATTGTGCCGTCATCATAGAAAAAGTTTTATTTTTCCAATGTGATGTTTTATCCTAATATGTACGCAGCAGCTTTTAGGTCATTTTATGATATTTAAGTTGACTTTTTCCCCAGTGTAAAAGAGCAGTTATGCCTTATTTAACAATGTTCATGCAATAATAGGTTTCTCTGAATAAATGACAGAATTTGCAAGTGGACACAATATCATGTTTATGGGTCATATACAATACAAACATTCAGATTTAGAAGATTTTATTCATCTTTCATTTTAAATGTACAGAATACAGTGCTCTTATTCAAAATCAACAGCATTTTGGGAAAATAAACATCTCTGTAAACGAGAGCAAAACGTTTTGCCTTTAAAGAAGTTGCTTTGGATTCTGCCTTGTGAGCCCCATGGCTGGTTACATGGCTGCATGGACCAACCTCATTTTACAACCACTAGTGTGTATGCTGCTCGCCCAATCACCCAGTCTGATCAAATGATGACAAAGGAAAGTCTCCGGGCTTGCCCCAAAATATTGGCGTTTCTTGGCATAACGAAAAACAATAAGAAACATGATAATTTAAGAGGCATTTGTAGAACATCAACTGACATTTCTAGGCTGCAGTTAGAAATAGAAGGGAAAAAAAACATTTCTGGTGATTTTTGTGGTTTGTTGAAACTGAAAAAAGAAATTTCCATATAGGCATAGTTCCAGAAGTTATAAATCTATTACGGACTCAGGAGTCTTCGACCTTTGCTAAATCTCCAATTATCTCTAAATCTGACATGACATGCGGCTCAAGACTAAAAATGTGTTCCTATAAGAGGTGGCAAAATGATTATTAGAATTTAAATAGCTTGAATGAGACATCACCTGCCTTGACACATTTTCTTCAACCCCATTTTGTTAAAAAAATTAAACTGATATTGGGATTGAAGTTTCATTTGATGTATTATATATATCAGGCTGTTAGTTGTGGCAATCTGCAAATACATGCTGTGATATAAGTTGCATTTTCAGTTAATTTCCACCATACTGTAGGTGTGCAAGGGACTGAAAAGCATTATGGTGGAGGGCTGCTATGTTTCTGCTAGTTGGCTCCATTGGTGCCAACTGGGAGAACCACAGGCAGCTCAGCTGGAGTTCACCAGAGACAAAGGGCTGCAGCGAGTGAGCAAATACTGACTGAATCTATATATATAAAGGTTATAGAGGGTCTAATTGATAAACACAATGCTCCCTTCCCTTCTAAGATTTCAACTCAGTAGTGGATGTGATTGAGAGATTAGTGCCACTAGCTGCAGTTGAAACAGTGCAAGTAGGAGATGTGTTTCAGCCATGCCGTTTCCAAGCTATCCAGACGGCAGCAGACATTTTTGGAGCAAAGAGGACAGCAGCAGTTAGAGCTGTGCTGAGGCATGTGTGGGCCGACTGGAGAAATTCAGCACTCACTGGGCTTCCCACTCTTCATCTGAGACTTCATCGGGGGGGATGGCGCGAGTGTGGCTGGCCCGGATGCTGCTAATGTTGGTGACAGAAAGGAGGCTAGCGATGCCGGACAGAGTCACACCTGCACCATCCAGGTTCACCTGGGCCAGATGCATGTGTTTAAAAAACTTCAGACCTGAGGAAAAGATAGGAAAAATATATTATGAGCCATCATTTATTTTTCAGTAACAAGTTCATCCTTCTTGTGTGTGCTCTGTTTAGGGGAACACACAAACGGGGATTACATTTCAGTCTTTTGTGGTCGAGTCAGATAAAGAAAGGCCAGTAAGTTTAGTGTGTGACCTCACCGTGGTCTGTGATGCGTGTGCGGCTGAGGTTAAGCTTAAGCAGCTGACCGCAGTGGAGCAGACCTCTCCTCACTACTGTGTCTCCCACCTGAGTGCTGGCTAACCCCAACACCTAGAAAACAAAAAACAAACATCAGCACAATCACATGCACACAAAATGAGGCAGTCTCAGGCTCCACTACTTGGTATGGCATCAGGTCTAATTTGTAAACTTGTATCCACCAATGCAAGCAGGAGTTTGCTGGGAGACTGGTCTGGGGGTGTATACTGAGATAAGATTAACTTTACTGATCCCTGGGGGAAAACTGGATCGTTACATCAGTAAAGAATAGAGGCGTAAGTTTGAGAACAAAGATTAAGAGAAGTAATAACAATAAGGAGGATAAGGTGAGCAGGGTGGCCTAGTGGTTAGAGTCACCGTCTATCACCCAGAGGACACACAGGTTCAAGCTAGGGGTCGACCGGTATGGGTTTTAGAAAGCCAATGGTTACCGTCCATTACCGTCTTTAAATGAAGAAATAATTTACAAAAAACAATGTGCAAAGAAAATCAAATTTCATTGCTGGTTTTAAAGACCGTATATATACGCAAAACGATTTATCGGTCTAACCCTAGTTCGGGCCTCCTGTCGGCAAGCATACACCTTGCTGAAGTGTCCTTGATCAAGTCGCTCAATCTCTACCAGCTCCTGTTCTGTAACTGACCCTGACCTCCCTGAAGGGGGGTAAGCGAAAAAAGAAACTTCCTTACAGGGATCAATAAACTAGCACATCATTGCTATTATTATAAATAAAGACACAGCATCTCTATAATGCCAATAAAAAGTTTCTCCTTAATTGCTCAAATAAACTTCACACAAGGATGGCTATTCACAAATTTACAGATGTCACCAATAATGTCACCTGGAGGTGCGGCAGACAGGTGATGAGAGCAGCCACTCCTCGGCTGGTGACGGCTGTGCGGTCCAGGCACAGGTCCTGCAGCTCCTGCAGGCTACACAGAGGTGGAAGCCCAGCATCTGTCACCTGAGTATTACTGAGTGACAGTTTCCTCAACCTGCGCACACAAAGAACTGTCAGCGTATTTATATGGTGTAATCAAACTGAAACAATTGCATCGAAGGCCTACGTGTAATATGCAATTCATTCAGTATTAAGTAATATTGGAAAAAGCTTCCATGTTTCTAACCTTGTTTAGCCAAGTGTTTGTCTGCAGTAACTTGTTTTTGGCACAATATGCAGGTAATTAATTTGATTAGAAATGAACAAAATGGACCAGATGTCTTGACTGCAGAGTGATATGAGACAGCGTTCTGTTATGTGAAACAGGCTGTTATTCAGAAATAATAGACCTCAGATTGCATTTATTGGCCAATCAGAAATGAGTATTCAACAAAGCCGAGTAATACATTCTATTATAGTGCATGTAATAAAATATGAGCTAATATCATTATCTGTACAGTACAATAATGATAAAGTATGTGAATGACCTGGTCATGGTGGAGAGCTGGCTGACTCCCTGGTCTGTGACTTGTGTGTAGTCTGTTAGGTCCAGTTCTGACAGCAGAGACAGTCTGGAGAGGAACGACAGCCCACTGTCTGTCACAGAGTGCCGTCCAGGGAGGGTCAGCTGGGTCAGCCTTAGACCTGGGGGGGGGGACAGGCAGGGACCTCACTAAACTTTTGATTCAACATTGACTTTGACCATTCTGTTTCAATTATGGATTGACTATTTTCTTCTTCTTCTGCTGTCGGCTTACATATGCGTGCGCCCTCCCACTTACACACCTGAGATGATCTGCAGGGCGTGGTTGCCGTCCACTACGGGGATGCCTGCCACACTGAGGGAGGACAGGGTAGGATGGGTGGCGAGGTGCTCCAGGGAGCCCTCAGTCACTCCTGTCCCATCCAGGTTGAGAGTCTGCAGGCTGGACAGCTCTGCCAAAGCTGACACATCACTCACCTGAGGGAAGAGCAACCACCAAGACAAATAAATATTATGAGAAAACAGTAAAATGGTAACCAATGTTGATGACTAGCAAAACACAACACTGAGGCAAAAATAATGGGCGATATGTCTAATCATGATGATATTGACTCTACTCTTTGGTGTCTTTTTTGTTTGAGTATGTACTTTGCATGTCAGATATGCTAGTAGAGCTGAAGTACCTTGGTCTGCTTGATACTAAGGAGTCGGAGCTGTGGCGCACAGGTGGGCAGGACTGCCAGGGTGGCCTCGGTCACTGCCGTCTGGTTCAGGCTGAGCTGAGTGAGGCAGGAGGGAGCTGACTGGAAATACAGCACCATCCCTGCATCGGTCACTTTGGTCTGGTCCAGGGACAGGAAACACAGGCTCTTTAAACCTTGAAGACACAGAAGGGGAGGAAATAAGATAACGTTGCTATGTGGCAAAAAAGGAGATTAACAAATTATTCATAAAGGCAAAACCCATTCATAAGTACATAAGAGTACTTAACACATGAGGACTTTACACAATTTCAGAGAGCAGCTTATGTTAGGGCCTGGTGTTCTTGTACGTACTAATCGAAAAGGGAGGGGGGTTACATAATCTGTTATATTTATTATCCCCCTCTTATGACTGAACCTTGTTCACAAGACTGCGTAGAGTGTGTAGAAAGGCTGACCTGTGATATGTTGCAGACAGGAGTCGGTCAGTTTGCTACAGGAAGCCAGGTTGAGGTACTGGAGTTTGACCAGGCTGGATATGATTGATAGGCCAGAGTCTGGACAATACAAGTATAGGAGATGAACATGCAATACCACAGATACTGACAAAAAATATTGCAAAATTGTACACAACAACTGATATCTTAAACAACGGTTGACCTAAAGCCTAGATGTCTAGAAACAATATTACCAACAACCATTACTACATCTTGACCTCACTAAGTTATTCAACCTAGTCTTTTTGTCAATAACTGCTGTATCCATGGTGTGAATGCTATACCAGTGATGAGCGGCGAGTTGACCAGACTCAGATGCTTCAGTGCCGTGAAGGCCCGTAACTGCCGCAGAAGCTCATTGGTGGAGTAAGGGTAACAGTTAAGGACAAACTTCTGTAATGGGCAGCCGAAGAAGAGCTCCAGGGTGCGTGGACGTAGGATCCTCTCGCGGGACATGTGGTTGAGCAGGAGCTCTGCTAGCTCCGGAGTCAGACATGACAGACTGCTACTGTACTGCATACTGGGAGCTGAGAGAGGAGAGAGGAATGACCGAGAGCGACCACAGGAGGTAAATGAAGGACACAGAGACACATTTTTATGAAAATCAGCTTAGACCTATACTTGTTGTTGCTGAACTTTCACATACAAACAAATCTGTTTGATGTAACTGTGAGTACATACTAGGGAGACTATTCATTGTTCAGAATACTGAATTTGCTTTGTGGTCTCTCACCTGTCATAAGGTGGACAGTTGCACGGGTGGCCATGGCACATAGGGACGGTACGCTAGGCGTTCTGAAGGGTCTTTTGGGGGGTGATGGGTGTCCCTGGGATGCATGGGGGTCTTCCTGGTGCGCTGCTCTTTGAAGACGCTCCACTGCAGCCAGCCCTGCAGCTCCGGGTACCACCCGATCTCCGGCATCCTCCGGCTCTGCTGGGTCCTCTATCGGTGCCTCCCTGAGAAACACAGACACAGTTGTCCTTTTTACACATCTTTCAATGTATATGTAAGTATCTCATGGTTGAATTATCTGAACCATTAGCACTACACTCCAAAACCCCAGCAAAATTCTAATCGTATATTGCATTATTTCCCCTTCCCCATTGTTTTAGATGTGTAACTACCAACAGAGGGGGGTTTCCATGTACAACTGAACCACAGAACTCCCAAACTGAACCAGATGAAAGCATAAAGCAGATCACTGGAGGTAAAAAAAAATTGTATGCCAATAGTTGTGTTAATGCTACCTTTAGAATGAGTCATCACAACAATTTTCACTTCAATGTATTAATGAATGAGTTATTAATTTATGTAACTAATAATAGTAAAATAATCATAATAATAGTAAAATAATTAATGTAAGTAATGCTACTAACGACCCAATTAATATATTGCAAAAACATTCTATATTCTTTCCTGTGAAATCAGTCCCATAAAATAATTGTAACTATATTGAATAGTAAGTGATATCACATTAGTGTGTTCAGCCTTAAGTGCCATTCTGTCTAGACACCCACCTCATTCGATTCCCTTGCTCTGGCCACCGGTGCCTAGGCTCAAATCCTCCACGAACCCTGTTCTCCGGGAAGAAGGGTAGCCTCGGCATTCCTGTGACAATTACACATGGCAATTAGCTATAAGGATATGCTAATACCACCAAGTTGAAACTCAAAACAGTCACAGTCATCAGAACTGGCCCATATATTTCAAGTCGCATAGTTCTGTTAATATCAAATCTATCAGCTCTTAGGCAGATTTTCAGTTCTACAGTCGTTACAGTTTTTAAAATACTCTTTTGCAATATTTCCTTTCTAGATATATCCCACACCTCTTATCAACATCTTTTGTTCTGGATCTTTGATTCTCCTCTAACTAGCTACAAGTGGGATTCTCAGAGGTCTGATCACACACTGGCCTGGCACACATTCAGATTTCTATATGAAAACCACATGCTTTGAAAGACTGAATATGACTGGCTGTGGCTGGCTGGCTGTAAGGGCTTTGTGAGCACAGTTTTCATCGGTTGGGCTCAGCAGTTCTGACCCCATGTATGTGGGACAAACAGGGGCATTCACCTATTTCCTAATCCAAGCATGAGGCAGCTTTCTCACGGTGAGCTGGCCATATGACACACATTACTTAGCCTAATGTTCTGATGGCAGCCAAAGAAGTCAACTGCTTTTTGTACAATGGGAAACTTATGCAACATATAGTATGAAATATTACATATATTAGTGTACTAACATACTAACAGATTTTGATATGAGTTTGTGCTGCAGTTGCAAGCAGCCCAAGACAACAATAACAGTTGTTTTTTTTAGGTTACTCTGGTAGCTGAGAGTGAGAGGCCAGGGTCATCTGTTTCTGACAAGAGAGAACAAAACGTTCTGCAGGGATGAAAAACTGGAGACACATGGAGCCAGGGAGGGGAGGAGCCAGGAGGGGGAGAGAGAGAAGGCGGAAAAGCAAGCAAAAGGAGGGCAAGGGAGGGAGGAAGGGTCAGCACCAATCCCAGACACAGGGGGCAGTACCGTTAAGCATGAGAGGTGGTTCTCCCTCTCCCTCTTCTTGCTCCTCATCATCGTCGTCGTCTAAGCTGGCAGCCTCCTCAGAATTGGCAGGAACCAACTTCTGGCCTCGCCCTGTTGAAAAGCACCAAGAGTGCTTTCAGTTGACTATACAGCTACTTAAATAAAGGTCAATCTATGTAACATTAAAGTGTATTTACATAATGGGTCTATAAATCACCCTACTAATAGAATTGTACACTACGAACAGTCTTATGTGAAGGAAAATAAAATTTCGGAAGTACTACAGAAAAACCTCTGCTTAAAAATATGTTTTAGAAAAACTTTAATATGTCAGGGGTACTTTGGTGTGGTTAAGACTTACCCCAGAAGTGAGAAGGCCCAGACAGTGGAGGATCAATGCCGGGGATCCCTGCATAATTCACTGCCTCTTCCCACAGTTGGTGGGGTAGTGGTGGGGGAAGAGCAGGATCATCCCCTCCTGCCCCCTCCTGGACAGGTATCTGTGGCTGAGGAGGCACAACAAATGGAGCCTGGACATTCTGTCCCACTGAGAGTCGATCTGCTGGACTGGGTGGGTCCTGGGGTGTCTCTGGAGGAGTGGTCTGGATGCACAGGGCAGCGTTGGGTGTGAGGCCAAGAGAGCGCAGAGAACAAGCTAGCTCTGCCTCCCCAAAGCGCTTCCGTGGAAAACCCTGGAGGAGAGAAAAGGTGGGTAGGGAGGGGTGACGCCCAGAGATGTGCTCCACTACGCTGCGCAGAGGGGCGTCAGCTGGGAAGCGCTCACGCATGGACTCACCGGATGGCAGCCGTATCTGCAGCAAAATGTAAAAAAATTTGATGTAAACAGCAACTGTAATTTTAGTCTATGCTTCGTGATTTACTTGACTGTATCTACTTCACACACACATAAACATCGAACAAAAAGTTCAGAAATTTGTGTTAGGTAGATTCTTTCTCTGTTGTAACAATGCTTCTTGGCAATACATTTTATACCGTTGGAAAGCCTGTTTATTTCCCTATGGTGCCCCATTTGTAAGGAACATGCATTTGTGGGATGAGCAGCACAGCTGAGTATGTGGGTTGCGCCCATGAAAAATTTGCCAAATCTTCTCTGCCAATGCCAAACAGCTTATTCTGCTGTTGCTATTGACTCTTGTTTTGAGCTTCCGGTACCCCCAGGTGCTGACAATCAGGTGCCAATCAGGCACCTGATTGAGCATGGGCCCTGCTACAGTGGTCAATTGGTGTCTGCTCCAAGAATCGGCATGCCACGTTTGTCTGATCTCGATAAGGCCCGTGCGATAGGGCAACTTCAAGCTGGTGTTCCGCAAAAGCAAGTTGCGGCATTATTTGGAGGCAGAGTTC
>OMLI01033646.1:0-10257 GCA_900302605.1 Rondeletia loricata
AAATCCACCCAAACAAAAAGTATCAAGATGGCCCATAAATGTCAAGTCAACCCATCTGTGTGTGAAGTGCTTATACTTCCCTTAACAGTTGTGTCTTTGTATAGATGAGGTGCGGACTGGAACCTACCGCCAGCTCTTCCACCCTGAGCAGATGATCACTGGGAAGGAAGATGCAGCCAACAACTATGCACGTGGGCATTACACTATTGGCAAAGAGATCATCGACCTGGTTATGGACAGGATCCGTAAGCTGGTGTGTGTCTCCCACAGATGAAATTATGTCTCATGAATGTAGTGTATTCATTATCGTTCAGCAGTTATAACGGAGCTTTCCTTCTCCCTGTCTAGGCTGACCAGTGCACTGGTCTCCAGGGATTCCTTGTCTTCCACAGCTTTGGCGGTGGCACCGGCTCTGGTTTTACCTCTTTGCTGATGGAGCGCCTATCCGTTGACTATGGCAAGAAGTCCAAGCTTGAGTTCGCCATCTACCCAGCTCCCCAAGTGTCCACTGCTGTAGTGGAACCGTATAACTCCATCCTTACTACTCATACTACCCTAGAGCACTCTGACTGTGCTTTCATGGTGGACAATGAGGCCATCTATGACATCTGCCGTAGGAACCTTGATATTGAACGTCCTACTTATACCAACCTTAACAGGTTGATGAGTCAGATTGTATCCTCCATCACTGCCTCCCTCCGATTTGATGGTGCGCTGAATGTTGACCTGACTGAGTTCCAGACCAACTTGGTGCCCTACCCCCGTATTCATTTCCCTCTGGCAACCTATGCTCCTGTGATCTCTGCAGAGAAAGCTTACCATGAGCAGCTCTCAGTGGCTGAGATCACAAATGCTTGCTTTGAGCCAGCAAATCAAATGGTGAAATGTGACCCTCGTCATGGCAAGTACATGGCATGCTGTTTACTATACCGTGGGGATGTTGTACCCAAAGATGTTAATGCTGCCATTGCCACCATCAAAACCAAACGCACCATCTATTGGACTGGTGCCCCACTGGTTTCAAAGTTGGTATAAACTACCAGCCCCCCCACTGTGGTACCTGGTGGAGATCTGGCCAAGGTCCAGAGGACTGTGTGCATGCTGGGCAACACCACTGCTATTGCAGAGGCCTGGGCACGTCTTGACCACAAGTTTGACCTGATGTATGCCAAGCGTGCCTTTGTGCACTGGTGCGTAGGTGAGGGTATGGGGGAGGGAGAGTTCTCTGAGGCCAGGGAAGACATGGCTGCTTTAGAGAAAGATTATGAAGAGGTGGGTGTTGACTCCATTGAAGGAGAGGGAGAAGAGGAGGGGGAGGAGTATTAAAGGTAAAAAAAATTAAAGGTGATCCACCTTAATCAATTTTCACCATATATATCTTGATGTACACAGGGGATTGTTTCAGTTAATCTTTAAGTTAGGGTTGTTGGTTCTGGTTTAGTACATTGACTGGGGGTTACAATGTTATTACAGTTACAGTATTGTGTGTGTAAAGCCAATGTGCTTGTAGATGCTGACTGCATGAGCTGATGGTAACATTCACACCAGCCTCCCCTGAAGCAGTGGGCGGCTCTCATGATCGCTCACCTGCAGTAGCTGGAGCCTCATTCACTGTTTCCAGTTTTTCAGTCTCAGCATCACCTGCAGGATCAGCTGCCACCTCCTCTATCACAGCTGTGCTCTCAGTGGCTGCAGGAACTATAACATTATCAGCAGGGGCTACTGTTTCATCCTGGATAACCTCTGTAGCAGCGGCGGTCACATCAGTCTCTTGGTCTACAGCTACTTCTGCTGCAGGAGCAACAGTGGCAGCATCAGGACCTCTGGAGACACTGTGGCCCCCAAGTCAACTGCAGCTTCCTGTTCCTTGGTAAACAGGGTCATTTGATTAACATGAATCCTGCTTGATCCTACTTAAGGATTAGGGAGAGGTTTGCCTACGCTCTTCAGTTTATGCATTTTATTTTACCATATGGTCAAGATAATTAGCAAGTATCTGACCTGCCAGCTCGTGTTGATGCAAACAGCAGCTACTACAGCCGAACATGGTGGCAAATCCATAGTAAAACAAAATGCATAAACTGGAGAGTGTAAGCAAACCTCTACATACTAACTAAGTAGGATCAAGCAGGATTCATGTTAATCAAATGACCCTGTTTACAGAGGAACAGGAAACTGCAGTTGGCTTGGGGGCCACAGTGTCTCCAGAGGTCCTGATGCTGTAAATTTAATGGTGATTTTGAGTTTACATACAAACATTTAATAGCATGACAAGGTAATTGTGCACATTTCAACGAATATAATGACTGAACCCCCCCTCCCACACACACACACACACACACACACAACTGACTAGGACACAGGACCTAAATCTTTCTCAAGGTAAAGGAGAATATAAACTTGTGGACCCACACACACATAATAATAATAATAATAATAATAGATTTTATTTGTATTGCACTTTATATTTAATAAAAATCTCAAAGTGCTGCAGATTAAAAAGCATAAAAGTGCTAAAAACTAAGTATAAAAACATGAAGAATAAAAATAAAATAAAAAATAAAAACCTAGCAGAAAGCTCTAGAAAAAAGGTAGGTTTTTAGGCCTCGTTTAAAAGCATCCACAGTCTGTGGTGCCCTCAGGTAGTCGGGGAGAGCATTCCAGAGACTGGGAGCGGCCGAGCAGAAAGCCCGATCCCCCATGGTGCGGAGTTTGGTCCTGGGGGGTTTGAGGACACATTGCTTTTTAACCTCTTTCTCCCTTACCAGAAGGATATGAAAGAAAGGATGTGACCTTGTGAGAAAGGGCCGTGGATAATATTAGTTTTCTCATTGCTTTAATGTACAAAAATGAGAATATGGAGGCTACTGATCCACAGTTCACTGCAGAAGTATCAGGCAACTTCATAGTAAAGACCAACTTCTCAAGATGTTCTGGGTCACTCACTTCTTTTAATTTTTATTGCATGATGTAACGTTAACTTACTCTTGTTATTAACATAAATTTGATATTATTTATTTGAAATGCATCGCCTGCCGTAGCCTAAGTATTGTTTTATTTGTTTACTTCCTCACAGCAATTTGTAACTTTCCTTTCGCCTCACTATGGGCTATAAATCTATCCAAAGTGTGTTTACCGCCAGTGGGCGCCAGGTGGCGGTATGTTGTCCTCTTTAATGGGCACAGGGAGCGCACAGTAGGGAGAGCACAGTGCGTCTGGAGCTGATCATTCCTATCGCCTGCACACAGCTGTAGAGGCAGAGGCAAGTAGGGCTAATGGACTGGCTAAGAAACCCAGTTTAATCAACAGAATGTTTCCCCAGGGTTTTAGTCGTAAGGGCAAAAGAAACAGTCAGTGCCAACGATTCCTCCGAAGGCAATGGGCTGGCGTGCAGGTGAACCAACGTGAGGATTCGGCTCGCCAATGAACCGGTTCGATCCGCTCGCACATGGGAACCGACTCCAACCGCATTTGAGCAGTTTGAAGACAGACGCCGAGACATGTCAAGAGACAGCAAGACGGCGGTACGAGGAGCCCACTCACACGGGGCGAGCCCCACGGCACCCAAGGAGAACGGGCAGACCTCACCGAGCCCAGGTCAGCCCGATACAAACTTTACTCGTCCCTCACCGGTGAACATTTCCGAGGACACGCCGGTGTCCTCGACCAGCGAGCTGACCCACACCTGGGTCCAGTTCGCTAAAACGTTCGTGCTCATTTTCCCCATTTACGTCCTGGGCTATTTTGAATTCAGCTTCAGCTGGCTGTTGATTGGACTTGTTCTGTTCTTCTGGTGGAGGAGAAACACGGGAGGGAAGAACAGCCGACTGAGCAGAGCCTTGGCTTTCTTTGAACAAGAGGAGAGAAGTGTCAAACAGAGTCTCACAGCCTCTGATTTACCACCGTGGGTAAGTTGCCCTCTGAAATCTCCACTCTAATCTCAACTGTCATTTATCCATGTGATATTTGTGAGTTTCCAGGGAAAAATAATCAGCTGACCAGAGGAGGAACAGTGTTGAGCTGTAAAGCTGTGACCGAGCAGCTGTCCCTCAGTGACATTAGACTGAGCCCCAGTCTAAATACAGCATGGTACAATGGTAAACCAGACACCATGGTGGAAAGGAAACATGCCCACAGGGTCTCTGTTATTTTAAGACCCAGGCCGCAGTAAAACACACTGTATTTACTGCACCCCTTTGTCTTTGTAAACTTGTTAGATAACACAGGGGGTCTTGACTTGTTCAAACTGAGCTATTCCTTATTTGGCTGGGAGCCTCAAGGACTCCAGGCGGATCCCTGGGCCCCAGTTTGGGAACCACTGAGATAACAAGTTAGATTGTTTGATTGAGTGCTATCCAAACACAAAATACAACCCAACTGAACATCAAATTGAAGCATGCCTCATATATTTAAGAGGAAAGTACAGTATTTCACGATGATACATTGGCTGAGGTCTGTGTAGTAGTAAATACTGAATTACAGATCAGGCTTAGGCATAAATGCTCTTATTTATTTGGCCATGATTACCCTTTCCTCCAGGCGATAACGTCTCTGCCATAGTGATAACAGGCGAACACAGAGTATATAAACAATGCTGACTCCTTTGGAAGAGTTTTGTTCTAAAAGGAGATGTCTACCCTAAATGTCATGAATGTAGGGTTGAAGTAGTATTCACTTGTATTCAGAGTTAATCTGGTTGAGCCTCAGGCAACCTGCAGACTCCTACAACATACCCATAGTTAAACTCTATTTGAAGTCCCACGGACAGAGATAAACTGACAGTATAAAGCCCCATCAAGTCTCAACTAGTGAAAAGCAAATTCTGCTGACACAAGGCTGAGGTTGTGTTGAGGCTACTAAATAGGGGGTGGAGGAGCTTAATGGGGTAGAGTAAGAGGATGATATTTGTCTGCATCCCCCTTAAAGGAAAAATGCATCATTGAGTGACATGGCCATGCCCTGCCCTGTGTTTGTCAGGTCAATGGTTTAAAAAGAAACTGCAAGTCCAGCACTACACTTAGCCTTAAGTCTGTCTTGTTTTGGGGGAACGAGGAAATGGGTCATACCTGGGTGGCTTTATCTGACTGTCACAATAACACATTACATCTTCCGGTGCTCTACAGTGAGCGATCTGCATGTTCACATCACTGCATCGATGCTGTGTGCCGTTAGTAGTTGTTACATCTGAGTGTTTCTCCCCACTAGCCAGAACTGGGTGCTACTAGGGACGGCATTGTTTTATTTCCTCGGCTGTGTAAATCCAGGGTGAGTCATTGGCTGCTTGGTGCTGCAGCTACCTACTCCACAAGTACGATTCTGGGTCTTATTTGAACACAATCAGTGGTAATGAAATAGGCCTATCTATTGCTTGAGAAGCTCAACAGGGCTTGATATGTGCATTCTTTAGAGGAGACTGACTGTCTGCATGACTTAACATTTGAGACCTTTAGTAGATGCACTGTTTTCAGAGTGACTTAGGAGAGGTGCACACAAGTTGAGGAGGCAAGCCTTATATGTGTGCAAATTATTGGATTATATGTCGGCTGAATCAAATACGTGACAAAGTAAAGAGATAACCTGAAACTTATATCTTGTGTCCCACTGTGTTCAGGAATGTGATTTTCTCAGGATTTTAGTGTTTTGTTTGGTCACTCAGCTCCCATTCATTTCTAATTGGAAATTACTTTTTTTGTTGTTGCTTCTTCCTGCGTTTATTGAGTTCCTGATTACATACATGTGTGCTGATTTTAAGCAGTTTCAGCTCAGAGAGAAACCCCTTAAATTCTAAATGTTTTGATCAAGCCCAAACAGCCTCGTAATTACACATATACACCCCAATAACGTTTCAGTTCCCCACTAACGAAGATGCAAGAATAATTAACTCAGTTGCTCTGCTCCCGGTTTCTACTTTGAAGGATGACTGCACTCCTCTGACAACAGTCTTTACTCAAAAACAGTCTGTCCTATTGAGTGAATGATCCATTGCAACTGCAGTTCTTCACCTACATTGTGTGAATGAGTTAGGTCAGTATGTCAGGTGTAATAGTGTCTCTTCCTAATGATTACACAACTCCCACCTACCACCAAAAAGCTATAGGCCTGAATCTGTCATACACACTAGAGGTTTCTATTCCCTGACTGTCTTCCTGCTCTTGTCACCGCTCTGTCCCACTCTGCTGCCGTAATGCTGGATCAGCACTTTTGCTGCCCACATTAGCAGTAATGCTGTCCCTTGTAGCTGTCGCATAACTTGTTATCTCTCCCCAGCACTCCAGCCAGTTCCATCACTTCATTTAGCAATTGCAACCAGGAAATAGCAGTATTAAATGTAGTGTCATGAAAAGGTGCGGTTCTTCTTTTAGCAAGACATTTTGTCAGTTTATCTGTTATTTATTAAGGTGCGTGTCTGCGCATGCTGCACGTGCACATGTTAAACTCCAGGGCTTTCCTCTACCTATTGCTGAATCTAGGACTGCTTTAGTCACTGTGGTGGCGTGGAGGAGTTTAGGCAAACTATAGTTCAAGTTCGCACTACCTTCGATTCATTTCATTCGATTCATACTATTACTATTACTATTCATTATCACTTAATTGTAAATACCTGCTAAAATCCTACTGTCTTTTTATTTTTATTGTGTTTACCGTGTTGTATATATTGTGTTGTAAATTGAGAGAGATGCATATGGGAACAACAAATCTCACTGCCATGTACGCCATGTGTATGTGATCAATAAAAACTTGAAACTTGAAGTTCAAGTTCATTTATTTACAAAGGACTTTGAGACATGCTCCTTCAGACTAGTTCAGACTTGGTGCAGTATTTCAGTAACATTTAATATGGTATCAATTTTATTGATTCAATCAAATTACAGATGCACAGTATTATTCACAGGGAGATGTTTTTTTTTAGATTAAATTTAAATATTTGGATCCGCCAAGAGAATCCTGAATTGTTTTTCCCGCTTGCCTCCCAGGGCTTCTGTAGCCAGTTCGATGACATCTGCAAGTGCAAGCTACTGCTTTTAAGTACCTGGATGTTGGCACAATACAAGTTTTTCAAGAGTTGAATTTGAAATTGTTTTGCAATTAAATTGAAAGTAAATACAATTTCAGTAAAAAAAAAAAATCTGATTGAAGTGCCAAGATTCAATTTCACTGATCACATAAAAATTCAGAACGCATAATTCAAATTCAGTTGTCTGGTAGTCTCGCGATACCAGACAATCGGAGATCTCCGCCTACCAATCATCTGGAGATTTTTGAATGTAAGGTAGTTGCTAGAACGGCGGAGAGTACAGCCGCTAACAAACCTACGCCTACTGCTTTGGAAATCTACGCCCCTTACTTTTTGTACAGTGTTTACAAGCACACGACTTCTGCATGTCACCGCCCCAAATGAGGGGCCGCCCTAAAGATGTTTGATCCACCCAGTTTTAACAATGAAACCTGGTTGAATGTCCTCAGTCTCTAGTTGAGCGAAGCGTTTAGAGACTGACTTGTGAGTCTAGTTGTCTGGTGGCATAAATCTCACCCACAGTGTGCATGTGGAATTTCCCTTTAATGTTGCATTAGTAGGCTTAAAGAAACAAACATGGTGATTATCTGTTCTGTTTACTCCATTGTAGGTCCACTTTCCAGATGTAGAAAGAGTGGAGTGGCTAAACAAGGTAAAGAATCAAACAACTATATGCTGAATCTGTTTGGTCGAGTGAAGCCTTACTTTTGCTTTGTGGATTCTGGGATCGATGGGATGTGAAGGTAGCCTGTCTTTCCCTCTCTATCCCTCTTGCTCTCTCTCCACTTCCCACTCGAGCTTTAGCCATATTGTACTCTGCAGCACATTCGGCTACACATACAGTCTTGTTTCTGTAGCACTGCATTCCCTGCACAGTATGCATAAATCAGCTAGTAAGTCACATGAACCCTTTTGAATCCCTACGGCATCCTGGATGTAAAGGTTAAAATATTAATAAGTGTACATTAAGAATATCTCGATACTATCATCAAAATTTCATCGGTTAGTGTCACAGCTTGATGTGTATGAGTCTGACAAGGTTCTACTTAAATATAATTACATTTTGAATATTTTAATGTAGTTATATTATTCAGACAGTGGGAGATGTACCTGTATGAGAAGGAGCAAGAATAGCTTAAAGGAGGCAAGGTTGAGGTAGTGACTCAGGACTTAGTTAGGTAACATACATGTACATGCCTTTCTGAATAATTATGGGTGGGGGAAAGGCACCAATTTTTAGTTTGTCCCTTCAACCGTCTACAGTGACTCTGTTGAATTCAGTGAGTGTGCCAGTTGGACAGATGCCAGTCCAGTGATGTCTCTTCTCTCCCTGCACCCTCTCAGACGGTGAGACAGATGTGGCCGTACATCTGCCAGTTTGTGGAGAAACTGTTCCGCGAGACGATCGAGCCAGCGGTGAAGGGGGCCAACTCCCACCTCAGCACCTTCTGCTTCAGCAAGATTGACCTGGGAGACAAAGTAAGTGCCTCTTAATGTTCCTGCATGGTGGTTTCAGGCACTCAGACTGGTCAAGTGTTGTCGCAGCAGTGACAAAAGGGACTACTAGCAGCAGGTGTTGTTGGGGCAGCTGGCGTGGGTGTGTGTGAGCGCGAACGTGAATGTGCATGCACGTCGTAGACACGTGGGAATGCTTGTTTCTTAAATAGTTTCCATGTGGGGTCACCAGAGGGGTCAACCTCATGCTAGCCACGCGGGGATTCAGGAGGGGTGTAGGTGTTGATCGGGTGTTGATGGACTGGAGTGATATAGTGGCCATAATCATTCCCTCTGTTTCTGTGTAGCCCCTGAGGGTCAACGGGGTCAAGGTTTACACCGAAAATGTGGACAAGCGTCAGATCATCATGGACCTACAGATCAGGTGAGCCAAACAATGCCATGCTAGAGCAGATCTGTGTCATTCATTGTAGTTAGGGGGCCAAGCACCGAAGGTCACCCCATTGTTATTGTAGGTTTTATTATTTTTCTGCAATGGGAATCTATGGCAGCCCCTATAACTGACTGGTTGGTTTTTACGAAACTTTGCAGAATGGTAGAGGGTCATGCCAAAAGGCCACAAAACAAATTTTACACCGATTGGACAAAAGGGGGCGCTACAGCAATCGATTGAAAACGCAAACTTTGAACAGCCATATCTCATGCCCTGTTTGTCCTAAAGTCATGAAATTGTGTACACATATGCCTCTCCTCACGATGAACACATTTGCCTCAAGGAACCATAACTTCCGCCTAGATAGATATTCTGCCATTTTGAATTTTGTGGGAAACACTTAAATCCCTAAGGATCCTTGGATTTTTTAGTAATCTGCACGAACCTCAGTACGAAATGCACAATCTATAGACCAGATCTAGATCTAAAATTATTGTATAAGACAAGTTTGTACATCAAAAAACAAAGCCACTATGCGCAAATGAATATTGCAGAGGGTGTGGCTTTTCACCAAAAGGTGTATAACTTCTGAACGGTTTGACCTAATTCCACAAAACTTCGTATGCATATCAGCCAATGATGGAGGGTTAGCCTCCATCTGATCATCTGATCATGATTATATCTGATCATTCAATCTGATCATTTTGCATCCAATGACTAAGTTGACCAGGACAATATTCTGAATCCAACGATACCAATACTTGGCTGATCGGTGAAATAATGCCACAGATACAGCTATTTCAATTTTCACCTGAATTGCTCATAGAGTCCCATTCATTTTATTGGACATTTTTTCTAACTTAATAACTTTCTGCCAGGGGTGGAAAAAGTATTCAGAATCTGTACTTAAGTTGAAGTAGAAGTACTTTGACAAAGAACAACTTAATTCAAAGTTATCATCTCAAATATTACTTGAGTTGAAGTCTTAAAGTATCAACTTTCAAAAGCACTTAAGTACCAAAAGTTAAACTACGTAATTACTAATATTATAATGAAATAAACAAAATGCAGATAGAGGTCAGAAATGGAAATGTATTTAAACAGACAATCTGTTACTAAACATTACTGGGCTATGCCGTAATAAAGAATACAAGCATTTTTTCCTGCTCTTCACAGATTACAATCACACTACACAGAACTACAATTTATCTGCTCTATAATCTAAAGGTTACACATGAACCAGCATAGATAATCAGGTTAAGAACAGAGGGTGCTCTGTGCCCTGTTCTGCCTGAAAACAAATCAGGAGGAAACAAAGAATACAAGCATTTTTTCTGCTCTTCACAGATTACAA
>OMLI01033648.1:0-24113 GCA_900302605.1 Rondeletia loricata
TAAGGCACACCTGTGCAATAATCATGCTGTCTAATCAGCATCTTGATATGCCATACCTGTCAGGTTGATGGATTATCTCGGCAAAGGAGAAGTGCTCACTAACACAGATTTAAACACATTTGTGAACAAAATGTGAGAGAAATATGCCTTTTGTGTACATAGAAAAAGTCGTAGATCTTTGATTTCAGCTCATGAAAAATTGGAACAAAAACAAAAGTGTTGCGTTTATATTTTTGTTCCGTGTATTTTGTGTGTGAAGGATTTTTTCTTTTTGTCGTGGTATCGAAAGAGGTATCGAGTATTGTGTATTTTAACTGGTATTTTATCGAAGTTCACAGTTCTGGTATCGTGACAACCCTAGGTAAGTAACGCTAGTTTTATCTTCAAATGCTAGTTTTATCTTCAATCTTCTGGGTAGAGTTTCCTGCTCCGAGTGTTCAAAATGGCCGCTGTGTGAATACGGTCAATTATACTAACTGTAAAATAGTGGTACTCGGATCGGTACTTGTATGGGCTGACCTACTTAATAAAGTACTCTGTACTCATATCGGTTCTGAAAAATTGGTGTCAGTGGACCTCTGATTTCCCAGGTTTCCTTGTTTTTGAATGGCAGAGATAACAAAACAATTCTGCTTTTGTGACTGGACTTAATGGATTACTCTTCAGTAAGTGCCTGTCACAAAATCACTAACATGAAATAGAGGATGTCTTCAGCAGTGAGTGAGTGAGAGTTTTTCAACTTTAGGGTGGGAAGTGTGGAAAGCATGGAGGGACACTTTCACTTTTTAACTGTGAATGGCAGGATTCCTGCAGAAATACAACACATTCATTGCTTGTTGTCGTTGCCCCAGACAGACATGGAAAATAATCCATGTCATGTCAAATGACACTTACCATGTCCCCCACGTAGGCAAACAGATGTTGAAATGGCACGTTTGCCGAGAAGGCGAAGGGCTCTGGTGGTCAACATTCTGTAGAAAAGATCATATTGAGAAATATTACCAAATCATCAAGCACGTTTTAACACATTCAAGCACATGTGCATGTTTACATATCCAAGAATCCCTCTGAGTTTACAGCTGACATTCTGTACCCACGAAAATGATCCAGTTTCAGCAGGAGACGAAATATGCAAAGGATAAAGAATACATTTGCAACTATGGTGGAGCTGCAAGACATAATAATCGAAGACAAAAGGCAAAGCACAAAAGATTTGTGACAATCCTCCTACGAAGAACGTTGACAGTCTCAGTCGTTTTGCAGAAATTATACCGTTATTTAATCAGCATTACACGGAGGATGTGTTTTTTACATTAAAAGGTCGTTTAACAGGGAGATGCGGCTTGACGTATTGTCGTTTGACTTTTGTCCCAAAAGAAATAGTCTGCACGGTAAAGCTAAGCTAACTGCAAGCGCAAGGTCATAGCGCCGGGGACAATATACTCGCTGAAATACCTGTTGTTTGTGACAATATTGTATACTGTAATACTGACAGACTGCGTTTATAAGAGCGCGTGGTAAAGCATAGTAACATTTACTGTATGCACAACATAATTGCCTTTCTTGCCAGCTGCTGTTAGCTAGCTAGTAGCTAACGATAACTATGTTAGCCGGGAGTCCCCGTCCTAGCCTCCTCCTCTCTCCCACCGCACTGTCAATGTCACGTCTATACAATCGTCAGTTTGGAATAAAAGTACAGATTTATCTTAGACCATTCGTGATACTTTGGCCGCATTTCTCGTTTTAATGCCAATCATTGGCACAATCTGGGGTATTTCAGTCCGAAGATACAGTAAATAAGAAATATAACCTACTGTCTCTTCCTTGCTCTCGCTCGCCGATGCTAGTAAGGAAATGTGATTGCGAACGGAAATACGTACAAGGAGGTCAGACGGAAACGCTGCTGGTGTCCTTCCGGTCTAGTTCACGATTTGCGCTTTACGATACTTCCATTCTGGTTTACGATACCACCGGTGCGGCAGAAACGAGTGGAAAGATAGCTACTCCACAGAGTGGATTTTGTGATGCTGATTATCTTTGTTGGATAAAAAGACAATTTCGTTGTTTTTTTGCAAACTGTAAGCTTTACATGAACCCGTTAGAAGGTATAGCGCCATCCACATATTCTAGGAGCAAGGTGACGGCATGGTATTTAGCTAACGCTAGCAAGCAGCAATACCTTCACCTTTTGTAGCCTGTCAACTATTCTGGCAGGAATCTGTCCAACCACCTATTCTGCTTATTTGGCCATAAACATGCCTATTATACTGACAACTCAGGCTTACTGTAAAATGCTTTTACATGCTGCAAAATATCCTAATTGCGCCGTGAATGGGTTGCTGGTGGCAGAGAAAGTAAAGGAGAAAAAGAAAGACAGCCACTCTTCCCCAGTCTTGTGCGTGGACTGTGTCCCGCTATTCCACGGTACTCTCGCTTTGGCACCAATGCTAGAAGTAGCTCTAACACTGGTAAGTAGCTGTCTGATGGAAATACATTACCACTTGAAGTTATTTCTCCTGTTCTGTGTCTGACTACAGCTGTCATTCTGTCCTACTTCCATGTTGGCCTCATGACTCCTGCTCCTATCTCAGATTGACACTTGGTGTAAAGAAAATAGATATGTCATTGCTGGGTATTACCAAGCCAATGAACGCACAAAGGACTTACGGTAATACAACCAAATGGACCCCACACCTTGATATTTCAATACAACCACCAGTGCTTACACAGGTGATAAACTATGCCAAAACCTCTTCTCGACTCCTCTGAAATACGAGATGTTTCTGCTCCTCTGTACTACAGACCCAACCAGGTTGCTGAAAAAGTGGCTGCCAGGATTTCTGAGAACTTCAGCGACGCAGCAATTGTTATGGTAGTAATAACTAATTTAGGCTCATGTTAAAGCTATACAGAACAGATCTTTCACAGTTACTGAGCATTTCACCAGCACAATAATGGCCACGTGAGCCCTTGTCATTTTTCTTTGCTTCTTTTCCCCAGGTGGACAACAGTAGGTTGACAATGAGCTGTTTTGAGCCCATTGTGCTCATCTATGATCATCATGAAAACAAGTGGAAAAGCAGAGATGTCAATCTGTAAGTGTCTCCGTCTGAAGAGCTATCTTACTGCTAGTATGTACTGTGAGGCCAAAAATATAGACACCTCAAGCACACAACACTTGGCATACAAGCTCCCAGTATTCTCTCTGTAACTTATAATGGTCAGGAAAAACATTGTACATTGTGTTGGATATGTTTTAGGTGTTAATAGTCAAACTGAGGTCTTGGTGTGTGTGTGTTCCAGTGACTGTTTTGAGGACTGGTATGAGGCACAGAAGATCACATCCGCTCTGCTAGTGGGCAGATCCTACGAGAACCTGATCGACTTTGACAATCACCTGGATGACCTGAGGAACGACTGGACCAACCCTGTGATCAACAAGTCTGTGTTGGATCTGTGCTAAGACTCTCAGTCAGGAGCATCCTGGACACACATATATTGCTACCAATTCAGCATGCATGATGCTACTTTAAGTGTAGCACGGGAATACAAAGTGCTGAATACAAAGTATTTGTTCCAGTAGTGGGCCATATTGATGAGAACTTGCGGAGCACTGACCGGTTAGGCCAAAATCTCTCAAGGGCAAGCGCGATACATGCACTGTTGGCATACTGTATGTGTATTCCCTCAGTAGATGATACTGAGCTGATTAACGCAATTTTGTCTCGGAATGCAGCTATTTTTTGGTCTTATTTTCTGCAATGGTTTGTGTTCATAGTTGTGTGCATACATTTTAATTCTAGAGAATTCAATCTATTTTTTCTTTTCATTTTTCAGGGTTACTAGCCATACAGAGATATAGTTATAAATTATTTAACAATTTTGATAATGCTTGTGCTACTGAGATATGATTAAGAAGATATGTTTAGGTCTTTGTTTTTTCCTCCCTTTCTCAAAGGAAACTAAACTCAAATATAGTACTGTAGTCCAGTAATCTTGGACAGTTTAATCAAAACTTGTGAGCATGAAAAAAGCATTTCTAAGGCTTCGACTCAGAGGCAAGATAGTCATTAAAGTTTCATCTTATCTGACCTTATGCTACATGCCATCATAAGTCCCTCTCTGGAGATGCACCAGCAATGATGAATAGGTGACTGACTCAAAGTTTTGGCTTTTATCATGATGATAATGCTAACCCTAAAATGTCCACAATGTGAATCTCCTTTTATTGTCTCTGGTGCAGCTTCAGAAAGTCGTTCTTGATGATATAAGTTGGAGTATCGGCTCTTTTGTTTCTAGCTCTGGGAGACTTGTTCATGCTCACAAATCTAGACTGAACCAAGATCACAGGAACATGAATACTGTTTCATGGTGGATGTTTGCTTTAAGAATTAGGCAATAGTATTTATTCATGATTAATTGACCACTCCTAATGACCTAAATCCTGCTATTTGATAAGTCATAAATTGAAATGCTTCATATAGAGATACAGAAATAACTTTGTATTTGAGATTAGATTTAATCAGTAAGAGCTAATTACTCAGTCATTGTGAGAACTTATTTGTTTTTCTACAAAAATTGTATGAACTGAATGTACGATTAAAACAACTTTTGAAGTTAACTAAATATTTGTCAAACGTATTTTATGCCATTTAGTGAATTAGTTTGCTAGATGTGTAATTAGTTTGCTAAATGAAAAAATGTGAAAACAGTCATACACCAGCTCCATGGCTTCTTTTTTTCAGCGGCCATTTTGTTTGGATCAAAACTAGCTTCTAATTATCAAGGATTGCTTTAATGGCATTACTGCTGTACTTTATTAGGTAGCATAGTGAACACTGACACGGGGAGCGGGATTACACGGTGCTGTTATCTGCTATGGTCTATGGAAATATCAAATATCACTTGTGTTTACTGGCAGTTGGCATCCAAATTATGACTGAATGTCATTCCCTGCTATTCCCTCATATTCCAAAATCCTTGTAGCAGCATCTATCTCTATTCTGTCTGATTTTGTCTTAACTTCCATAGTGCCACTGCAAAAGTAAGAAATGTTGAGCTATCCTGGAAAATACAGTATGCTGACCTTTGTTCCCTTACACTTTAACAATGTTTTCTCTTGGCTGGCTTCCAGGAACTTCCTCATGTCTCTTCAGTTCCTCAGCATATGAGACCCTCTTCTCTCTTCATCTTTGCCTCTCCAATCTTTCATGGATTTTGCTCTGACCTGCTTCAAATGCTTCATTCCCTTAAGAATGTAGACACTTTGCCTGTTCTTTTTTCAGATGAAAATCCTTCACATAGCAATGATCTCCTATACCCTGGCAACATAGCCATTTTCTTGACACTTATGCAAGCTGCTCTATCATTCATTCACCTGTGATTAAGAAATTGGCACCTAGCCTTGTGCTTATTTTTTTTTTTATCACTGACTAAACTTATTGCTACTCGCCACTAAAGGAAATGTACTGGTTATTAGATATGAGTCCTCATTTCCTTATTTAAAAGTAACTATTGTTATTTTTCTTGAGTAAGACCATATAAATATATATTAGGTGTAAACTACTACATGATATATATCTATGAGTAAGTTGGCTTCAGCTAAATGCCTTAAGCCTAAGCCAATGAATAAATGTTAAGTAAGAATAAATGAAGAATACATAAATTAATGTTAATCAAATACTAATAAATGTTAATGTCAGATGGAGCTCTGGAGCTCTCACATAGGTGTCACTGAGGCGCCCTCTTCTTCATCGCTTGGTAAATACTGCCACCAAATGGCAATTACTTGTAACTGTTGTTGCTGTCACGTGACCTACTTCTTCCTTCCGGGGCAAACAAGGAGAAAAATGCAGGAGAAGACAACTTCGTCATGGCCAGCCGGCACCTGGGGCACCAGTGAGCACAGTGCATTTCTGGAAAGATTTAAATGTTGGGCTTACATGTACTTGACATAAATTTAAGCGGTGCACAAAACAGCACACGGTGTTCGCTGACTTGTATCCCCCAAGTCTGACTGTCCATGACGGAATTGTCTCCTCCTGCGTTTTCCTTGTAGGTTCACGCAGCCTGCAGCGCGGGAACATTTGCAGGTTCCACCATAGGTTCTGTTGGTGCGAAGGTAAACTTGTCAAAACAATCTAGCTGTCATCTAGCGAGTATGGATCCCTCGGAGGTGGAGTTTCTTGCTGAGAAAGAGATGGTGAAGATTATACCAAATTTCAGCCTTGACAAAATCTATTTGATCGGGGTGAGTGAGTCAGTTCATTTGTTAAAAACAAACATTTTAACAAGCTTTTCACTTTGTGGCTAAATGTTAGCGTAATGCAGTAATCTACATCACTATCACTACACATAATGTTAGTATGACAGAGTCCATGTAGTCAGGTGCCTCTGTGTGTCGATGTTTTGAACAATCAACTTAATATTTCTGTCATCAGGGCGACCTGGGTCCCTTCAACGCTGGACTGCCCGTGGATGTGCCTGTGTGGCTGGCTCTCAACCTGAAGCAGAGACAGAAATGTAGAATTGTGCCTCCTGAGTGGATGGATGTTGGTAAGGTGCATGTACTCCATATACAGTATATGTACAGGTGCTTGACCTCTTTTCAAAAGTGGCAAAATTAGTTGATTGGATACTTTCAGGGTTAGGGAAGTGCTTGAATTAAAACATGTAAGCAATATTTCTCTAGTCAGACTGAAAATGTTGGAAGAACATTTCTTCCTTTTAACACACATACCATAGTAGCTCAGGGGCAGTTAACCCCTAAGCTGTTTTTTCCCTGCTTTCAAATATAGATTTGCGAATACACAAAATTACTCCAAACGTATTGCCCTGGATGCAAAACAAACAAATACCTGGGCCTATTTTGCCATGTTTGTGTTTCTAAAAGTGGGATGAAAGGTGAATACATTCTACCAAAACTAAACATTGGTTAAGGTCTTGGTTTTGTTAACACCATTAGCTATTGTCATAATCAGATATAAGCAATTTGCTAAAATGATTTCCCTTCAAGCTGCACAGGCAAATCAATTATAGCTTTGACATTATCACAAATATTTACACTTCAAACTCAAAAAAGTGTGTTGTTCCCCACTACCCCTCATATTTGTCTCACACGGGCTATTGATTACTGAATAGGCCTATAGCCTATGAGCTTAAATACTGTTCTCAGAATGCTTTTCATAATGTATCTCCTATTTCACTCCACCTTGATAAAGAATAATGGTAAAAAAAAGATGTCAACAATGCAATTAAAGGGAAACATGAAAATCTCCAGCGTTGCAAGGTACTGAAAATACTTTGACAATCCTGGAAATCCTTTGACATTGTGACAGCCCCAAAACTCCTTCATGAGTATTTAGACCCATTGGCACGTCGAGATATTGACATTTATTCAAAATTCTTGTATCGGGCCATTTGGTTTGTTAAATTACTGTTTCTGACTCGCCTGATGATGTTGATGCTGTTCTCCAATGTGTGCAGAGAAACTGGAGGAGATACGGGAGCTCGAGAGGAAAGAGGATACCTTTACGCCTGTTCCCAGTCCTTACTACATGGAGTTGACCAAACTGCTATTAAACCAGTGAGTAAAGCGTAGAGTGTAGAAAAGTGTAGTATAAACTGCGCCCCGATCCCCTGTGCACGTGGGATGCTCTACCTTACATGAGGGTTTGTGTGTTTCTGCAGCGCATCTGACAACATTCCTAAAGCAGATGAGATCCGGACGCTGGTGAAAGACATCTGGGACACACGTATCGCCAAACTCCGCCTCTCCGCCGACAGCTTCATCAGCCAGCAGGAGGCTCATGCCAAGGTAACCAGCTATCATGCCACATCTTGTATCTGCTTTCTAGGGCTATACCGTGTATAATCATATATTGTGAATTTAGTTTCCACTATTATTATTCATAGCATATTGGCAATATGGCCGTATTTCATTGAATGTAGAATGCCCAGTGTGGTTGAAAACAGTCAAGATGTTGATATTAGATGCAAAAAGGGCAATAAAATAATTTGTTAGCCAAATCATCAAGATTAATAATGATGATCACAGTATCTTGCAAAATAATTGGGATTATCGTGTTAGCCCCCTATCATGTAGCCCTACTGCTTTCCGCTGTCACATAAGGTAGATGTAAACTCAAGCGTGCATAGAGAAAGTCACTTTAGTTATTTATCTTTTATCTCTTTTCTTCTGTAGCTGGACAACCTGACTCTGATGGAGATTAACACCACACGTGCTTTCCTTCTTGACTCTCTCAACTGTATGTACAAACTACGTTCCAATCTGCAACCTGGTTCCAGTAAGGCAAAAACACTCGACTATTGACCAGCAGCCAGCAGGGTCAAGGCCTGCTGACCAGGCTTGGGTCTAGTCTCAAGATGGGCCCAGTGTTGAGAAGGCTGGGGTAAAAGCCTTGGACTGAAGTTTGTGGGTCAAGGCCCATGCTTACTGATCAGGCCCTTGATTATTGAAAAGACTGTTTTCTCAAGAACGGAGTTATCCACAATCTTTTTGTTGCCAGAATTGCTCGGTCAAGTAAGGGGCTGTATTTTTTTCTGGAGGGAAACGTGTTATCTCTGAATATGTGCTTATTGAAAGCATATTGGCTATATATATGCTGTTTGCAATATGTGCGTATTTCATTTCATTTCATTTAGGATGCCCACTGTACCACTGTAGTTGAAAACAGTCAACAGTCACATATGTGTCAATATCTCTTGAGACAGGCCAGTATATATAAAAATGTATATACTGTATGTGTGTATATATATATATACGTTTCACTTTTTTCTTTCCACAAGCCCAATAAAAGGCTACACTACGTCTAATCTTCTGTTACACATTACAGTAAGAGATCAGCAGATCAGCATGTATGCTGTTAAACATCTCTAGTGTTGGTATGTACTATTTTTAGTGCTAGTCAGGGACAGAAACTTATATAGTGGTCCTCTGCACAAAAACAACTGTTTGGTATGCATACAGAAATGTGATAAACAGCCTTGAATTTGAACTCTTGATTATTCATTTTCTGTTTGTATCCCTTTTTAAGCAATGTATTTCCATCAGAATATTTCACAAAGCTTTCCTGGATGAATGGTATTATTATATTGATGGACTGATTGATTGATTGATTCACCTGCAGAATTGTGGTATAAGAAGTGAGAAGTACATATAAGAGGAGGAACAATGGCAAGAGTGAATTTTAGATGACTACAGAATCACAAAGGAATGCTCATCTACTAGCTTGATGTAGTCATGACAACTTCAAGAAACAGGAAGTAATGAGAGCAACAGGAAATGTTAGGAATATTTAGCTGTGCCTGGCTAATAATTCCAAAGCATATGCGTTGTCTGATTTCAGTATTTGTATTAAAAATAAAAAATGTTGGGCTCATTTTGATACAGTAAACATTAGAAAGATGAGGACATCCCAGATTGCCACCCAAAAATAGACAAAAGTTGATGTTTAACATTTTTGAAATATTTTATTTTATTTTTTGTCTGAAATCACAGCCATATATTCATAAATACCTAATTACTACATTCAACAAAGAATATATTACATTACAATGAATTCAAACAAGTACATTTTAAAAACAGGATTTCACAGCATCTAGACATCCTCCACTGAGTAAGGGGGCTATTGCGAGGGCGTGCGTGGGTTGGAGACAGGGTAGGGAGGCTGGGCGAGGGGCTTACTGTACTGCACCTCCCTCCCTAGCTCATTGGCAGCTAACCTCAGCACAAGTGCTCCCTAGCAAACTGATGGGCTGCGCTCTTGGCTCTGTTCTGCTCTGTAAAAATGACAGACTATACTTGGTATCCCTCTGATCCTCTGAAATAGCTTGGTTTAAGGTGGGGCCTCGTTTATAGGAAGGTCTTATGATGAAATTAGATCTCAGAAACATGTATAGGTAGAAATGAACGTCAGCATTCTGTCAGATCTTGACTTGTGCACATCTGAAAGAGGTGTGAGGCATGTGAGTATAGCTATATCGTGATAAAAATCCTATAGTATGTTGCGTGCAGCACACTGCAATGTAAAAGGAAAAGCCTTGATCACAGAGAATGTTTATTTATCATGTGGGAAACTGCAGCTCATTCTCGTGCTCTCAAATTATTGAGGCACTTGTAATTAACATGTGGAGGGTGTAAATGACAGTCTTAGTCATTTTTATAAATTAGGTTTATGCACATTTTAAAAATCCAAGCACTTTTTTATATAAATGACATACTGACATCCCTCACTCCTTTTTCACACCTCTAATCCCACCACTGTAACTCCTGTCGTGGAGATAACCCCCATAAATTCAAACCAATGATCTGAACACCTAGTATGCTGCCTTTGGGGTATTCCAATCACACAGTCAAGCAGGATGAGTGCAACTCAAGAGTTACAGTGTAGAGCTTCAGTGTCAAACCCATGGCTGAAACTCTTACTATTTAGACAGACAGGGCAGAGCTGACGGGGGGTGAGGGACAGAGGACAACAGAATACTTTTAAGGGGCCTAGGGACGTGGCAAGGTAAAGACAAATGTAGCTGCTTTTATATGTATTAGAAATGCCAAGTTTGGGACTAGTTTCAGCATTATTTCCAGTCCATGTTATTTATTAAATGTTGGCAAATTAGAACCTCTCAGTGACTTTGGATGATGAGGGTCCTCTCCTCAAATGGGGAAATGCAGGAAGGAGGTTTCAACAAAACGGACACCTAAGTAAATGGGGTCAAAATTATTCAAAAGTGAAAGATGGCCATTCTGATTCAAATGTTGGCTACCTAATTGCAACTAATTTAAAAATGAAGAATCCAAAATGGTCTTATATTACCTGTTTTTCATTTTGGCACTATTTCCTTTTATGGCTGCTGTTAAGGGCTATGACCTTGTAAGGCGTAATATTATGCAAACTGTCATATTGTTTGGTACCGAGTCCAATGCTAATGTTATATAGGGTGAAGTAAAGCTCCAATGGTAGGGTAAAGTCCATAAAGAAAAACTGGCTAGCAGTTCCATCAGCTGGCTGCTTGAGAGAGACTGCTCATGTCTATTGGGTAGGGCTCCTTTCATTTAGCCAATGATGCAGAACAGTCAAGTATCAAACTACTTTCTCAAACTCCTGTCCACCCTCAGATAACGAGTGACTTAAGTATAAAACCAAATGACGTCACTGTGTCTGTCAATTGGTTTTCTGCATGAGTACATCACAAGTTAACTAGTTAAACCAGGAGCAGTGGAACATGCTGTTATTAAAGAGGAACCATAGCTGGAGTTGTTGACATGGGCATTAAAACAGAGAGGCACGTGGTGCTGGGAGGGGAGGGGGCATGAGAGGACTGGGGCAGGAGCCGTGTCTCAGGGACCTCTAAGTAAGCTTTGCTAAGCTCAGAGGCCGGATGAGGGGGCTGTGGCTGGGTCTCAGCTGCGCAGAGTGCCAGAGAAGAGTAAGAGGAGTAGAGGAGTGTATCCTGTTTTCTCTCTCTCTCCGTTACACGCCTCAAAATGAGCTGTTCTGGCCAGCAGCAGTACAAACACTAAAAGCAAGGCTTTCTTTTTCCCCACCCAAAAAAGCATTAACATATAAAAATGGCAGGCTTTTTTTTCTTTTAAAAGAACAATGATTAAAGTAATAAAAACATACAAAATTCTTTTTAGTCTTCATATTATATACAATACAAGGCTGAAGCACCTTTTAAAATTCTTATTCTCAAATTTTCTATTTCGAAATAAAACATTTCCTTTATTCTTTCCAAAAATGTGCATTTTCTAAGTTCTTCTCTAATTTGAACAGTTCTTTGTTGTAACACAGTACCACCAGGTAGTTCTTCAGATTTTCTTCTTAAGTGCATTTCCAGTTCAAAAGCTCATGTGGCCACCGTGATGAGATCAGTCCGACTGGCCAGAGGCATGGGCATTCATTTGGAGATGTGGAGCGTTCGAGTCCCTTGACCACACCCCTCCTGGGGGAGCAGCTCCCTCATTGGCAGGATTGTCTGTGTGGCTGTGGCTGTGAGGGGAGCAGGGACTGAAGTAGGCATGATTACACATACGTGAGTAATTGTGTGCATGTGTGTGTGTGTGTGTGTGTGTGTGTGTGTGTGTGTGTGTGTGTGTGTGTGTGTGTGTTGATCTTCAGGTACTCCTGCCCAGTACTCTCACTGATCCCAGGGTTGGCTAGGTTGGCAGACATTAGTGGCTCGTGGCACAATCCCTGGCTGGCCACAATCCAAAGACAGCCTGTCCTTCACTGTATGGTCCTGTCTCCCATGCATGCATCTATCATCCATCTATCCATTCATTCGTTCATTCATTCATCCATCTAGCCATCCATCTTCACTTCCATGGAGCCATGTGGACCAGGCCATGAAAAATAAACTCTGGGTATCAGTCTGAAAGGGGAGGTGGCCAGGGCCTGGGGGCCATCAGGTCAGCGGGGTGGGGTCACCTGGGAGGGTAGCCCTTGTAATGGCCACCTCTAGGCCAGTGTGTCTGTGGCAGCGTCAAGCACTTCCTGAAGTGCTCCAGCTCTGCCTGCAGCTTCTCCCTTTCCACTGCCAGCTTCTGCCTCTGGGACATCAGCTCCTAGACAACCAGGGTAGCAGAGAGGGAAGATGCAAAACAACACGTTAACGTTCCAAAATCACATTGTTCAACAGTGAGGAGTGACAGGAAAAGTCAGATGATCTCAGGCATATGACAGACTCTAATACAGGGGGTTGATAAAATAACGGAAACACCTAACAATATCTGAATATCAGGTACCTAAGAAGTACGGCCACCCTTCAATCCTTCTTGGATTGCTGTCATACAAGTCCTGAACTGTGTGTAGAGGGATATCGGACCGTTCCTCAAGAAGGAAAGATTCCAGTTCTTTGAGGGATGAAGGAGATGGAACTCTACTTCACACTCTGCACCCCAGAACCTCCCATTAAGGTTCAATGATGTTTCGATGTGGTGATTGGGGAGGCCATGGAAGGTGTTCGACTTCATCCTCGTTTTCATGAAACGACTGTTGAGTTTGTTTAGCAGTGTGTATGGGGGCAATATCACCTTGGAATATGGCAACATTATGACGGAACAGTGTTTGCACGATAGGGTCCTGTAAAATGGCCTCTTATTCCTTGGTCCATGTACGACCATGAAGGGCAATCATCAGACCTAATGACTCCCATGAGATGTCTGCCCATACCATTACAGATCCACCACCATTTTAAACACTTGGCAACATACTGTACATTGTGGGTTCAAGTCATCCTTGGGCTTTTTCCAGACATAAACCTGTCTGGATGTAGGGAAAAGAGTGACTCTTTAACCATATTAGATTTTTCCACGTTTTGGGCTCTTCACATCAGGTTATGTGTTTGTGCATTGGCCTAGGCTACAAGTGGTTTCCAAATGGCAGCCCTGCCACAAATACCAGCTTTATAAAGGTCACAATATACATTTTTTGTTTAGACTGTGTCAAAGAGGTGTTGATTCAATTCTGTGGTAATGTTTGAGGCCATAGTTTTGTGGTGCTCAGCAGCTTTAAGTGTCCATTTATCCCTGTCAATGAGCTTTGACTTATGACCACTGTTCCTCTTTGCTGATGTAGTTTGTTTGGTATATGTTGTCGTGATTTTCAAGACTGTTCCTCTTGCCACATTAAATAATTTTGCAGTTGTTGTGACTGATACACCTGCAATTCGGGTATTTGACCCCTTTGGAATCCGTTTTGTTGCCTCATGTTGCTTTGAAAACTCACATACAAAAGTGGTGAAAAAGTAAACTAGTAAACTAACTCTTACTGCTTATTGGCATTCAATTTTATATGATTCGCCTGTGTAGCTGCCTTTGCAATTGTGATTTAGTTCCTTCAGTTAGTACTTTTTCATGTGGTGTTTCTGTTATTTTCTCCACCCCCTGTACACACATGCATAATATGTAGGACAGGATAAGAAATGTGTGTGGGAGATGGAAGAGAAATGTGCAGGTGCTAGATATTCGAGGCATTTTAGTATGGCATAGATGATGACAATGGCAAAGCCTATTACAGGGAAAGCTGCTGAAGTCACACATAGCCACCTAGTGATTGTTAGCTACTTTAAGAAAGACAGACAAAGAAAGAACCAGAAGGCAGGCATCAGGACACATGCATTCACAGGCACACTGGCAGCTACAGGCGGTGAGAGAGTGTGTCTTACCCCCATGCTATGAGACAGCTGCTCAGCAGTCAGACTGAGGTTGTAGTTCTGAGCTTCTAGCCTTCGACATTGGCTCTGCAACACTTGCCGCTCCACAGTTTGCTCTAAAAAAACAACATAGAATGAGACAAAATGGAGAACAGAAAAAGAAGAGGGTTGGGGGGGTAGAGAACAGAATGTGAGCCTGAGGGTAATGACCTTTGACCTCTTTGCAGCATCCAGACCATGTGCTATCTAAACAGCAGATGCTAGAAGGCTATTCTACCACAAGCAATTAGCACATTGCCACACTCAACTCAATACAGACACACTTTATATGCCTTCATGCTGAAAGGTAAACATACACCAGTCTGATTCTGTGTCTCTACCAATACATCTATAAAAGGTCTTACAATTAAAAGGCTGGGATTGATTAGATGTCTGTTTTACAAAGTTTGATCAAACTTCTAATACAAAAGCGAAGGGAAAGCGTGAATACCACCCTCTAGTGACGGGAGAATGCTACAACAACTGACAAAATTAGTCTGTGTTCATTTGTATTGAGTATGATACATTGTGTATGAGTCAAACCACCCAAACATCATGCGATCCTACACCATAAAAAAATATACCACAGCGGCAGCATATCACATGAAAGCAGCAATATATCAATATATCACATGACATATACTGTATGTTCAATGTCGCTGCTTACCTTCAATATAGTCCTGATAGGCTTCAAATATAGATTCAATCCCCTGCCATTTGGATGCAGGAGCCTCCTCTTCCTCCTCATCCTCTTCCTGCTCTGAGTCCTCTGGACCAGACAGGTCGTCCCTCGTCCCTGGGGCCTCCCGGTGTGGGGGTAGAGAGAAGTGCTGGCCGTTGGGCTGGGGGTGAGAGTGTGCGAGTGGATGGGAAATGTGTGTATGTGAGTGAGGCTGTGTGTGTGACTGGGGCGGCCGGCTCTGAAGCTCTGGAATGTTGTAGTGAACAGATGAGTCCTGGAGGTGGGAGGACTCCGACATCCCTGTGGCTCCACCTATGGACAAAGACGGGGCAGAGGGGAGGATTATCATGTTTCATCCCTTTTTATTAATAATAAATACTGTTTTCGCTTGGCCTCTCTCCACAGAGAGGTCAGAGTGCAGGGTCAGCTACAGACCAGCACCCCTGGAGCTGGTGGGGATTCAGTGGCAGTGTTTGTCAAAATCACATCACATTATAGGGTGCTGGCTTTGGCGATGCACGGACCAGTAGACCAGTAGCATTTCACCCGATCCGACAGAGCCTTCCGTTGTGAAAACGAAAGTGAAACTTAAAATTCTACAATCTGCTCCAAACTCGCAAGTTATTTATTATGGTATTTGTAAACAGTAACGTGACACTTTTTAATTAGAGATGTATAAAACTGCCCCGCCAACAACCTCCGCCACAAGTATATTGTCAACCTGTGCCCATTAGTCATCATTACAGAGATATCTCTTCTGGGACAGTGGCTGGTCAGACCTACCTTTGTGTTTCTGCAGGGCCTTCTGGGTGGACTGAAGCACAGATTCGTGGAACTGCTGGGCAAATTCCTCAGGTGTGAAGCTGTCCCAGGGCTTGGTGCGTCCGTTGATGTTGGGGTGGCCATCTTTCGGCTGCAGGGGGAGTGGGGGCCGCAAGCTGTTCAGCAGGCTGGAGCTCCTCTTAGAGAGCGGTCCCTCACTGGGCCCCCGGGCCTTGTCTGGATAGACGGCTGGAGGAGGGGGTTCCTTTGGTCTTAATGTGTCCCCAAGGGGTTTTGGGTGGCCATTGGGGGAAGCTGGGCGATGTAATGAGGGGCTATGTGGTCTGACACTGAGCTGGTCTTCTGATTCACTGGGAGGCTGGGCAGAGGCAGGATCTGTAATCATGTGAACATGTGTTAGTCAAGATGAAGTCAAGGGTTAGGGTTAGTTACTTTAGATGCAGCTCTCATCCAGATACATTATACAAATGAATGAACACCACTCTAACCTACACGTTCATGTTTACATGTGCATGTGTCTCACCGGAGATCTGTGCTGGAGGGCTCTTACACAGAGGATGGGGGGCATGTCTGATGGTATCCAAGGTTACACTCTTCTCTTTAATGGCCTGAAGCAGCTCCACCACCCTTTCATTATCTGAGAGAAAGGGAAAAAAACGTAATTTGCAAATCTCTGTAGCCTTAGCCCTGGCTGTATGTACCTAATTCACAATTCCATAAGCACTGCACTCTCTCTCCTAAGACAGAAGATGTTTGTGCAGAGTGAGTAAGTGTGTGTGTGTGTGTGTGTGTGTGTGTGTGTGTGTGTGTGTGAGACTGTGCGCATGCATCCATGTACGACACGAGTCCAGCTGCCTAACGTACATTAAACAGGGTAATGTATAATGCATTGCTTCCTGCTTAATATATGCAACATATAATATAGAGCAGTTGGAGGTTTACATGATCGTTGTTTGACACTATATGCATATGATTTCCTTCAGGGCCAGAATCAACATGCTAATGAGAATGTAGTGCATGTTAGGCGGGCAGAGTTCAGCTGAAGTGGGGCATCAGCTAGCTGTAGAACCAACTGGGAATGACTACTTTCTGAGTGAGCTAAATGTGCATGCGATCAGTCTTCCTCTGTCAAAGAGAAGAGACATGATGTGTGTAATTGATGGGGATTTTTGTAAGGCATGTAAAGGGCACAAGGTCAATGGTGTGATGCAGCGGTTTCCAACTAGCATGCTGAAGCACACTGATGTGTGCTCTGGTGTGCCTTGAGATAGTGCTCAAATGTGAATCAAAGTCAATAAAAAATATTACCTTAACTTCACTCAGTTCTGTCAAGTTCAGACAATTTTACGGCAATGGAATTTGGTCCTGGGCGCCAGTTCTTCATTTAAGCAATAAGATGGCCGTGCTTTATTTAAAAATAGCTAAGGGGCATTGTAAGGCACGGGAAGCGGAGTCTTCTGCCAAGTAATATAGTTCTTGAAAAGTAGTTAAACAAAATGGTTGCTAAGCAACACATAAGTACCGATATCAGTGGTGATTTTCAGTTAGCAAATTAATATTTTAAGTAATCGTTATGTGGTCACAGGTGTGTATTTATCAGGTGTTTTAGAAGAGCTTCGAACATGACTCAGCCAATCAGAACTGAGGATTGGAAGTATCTGCTTTATAAGCTGTGCTAACTCTTTTTGTATAATCATACTTGGGTTTACGTTACCTCTTCTCTGCTGCACAGTGACGTGGGATAGGCTGAACATGGTGAGGAAGCGCTTCTTGTCCTCCAGCTCTGGGGCTTGATCCATCTCCTCAGGGGTGAAGCGCGTGCTGAGCTGGGGAGGTGGAGGAGTGCGTTTTGATTGCAAGACAGGTGGCGAGGGGCTGCGCTCCCTAAGCATCCTCCTCCTCTTCCTCCTCTTCTGCTGCATTAGCTCATCACGCCGCACCACCGTGGTCAGGCCAAACACTCTCAGGAAGTCCAATTTCTGTGGAGAGGGAGGCAACAAATCATCTTACTGCAAGTATGTTTTTTGAGTGTTTGTATGTGTGCGCCCATCAGTGCAAGCATAGAAAGCATACATGTCAGCAGGTGCACGTGTTTTACCTCTGTGGAGTTGTCCAATTTGAGTGGGGGCTGCTCTGCTACTCTCCTGAGATGGGCTCTCACCTCCTCCTCATCACTCTCATCATATGAGTCATCCAGCTCATAGTAGTAACCTGCAACACACGCAGAGGTCACTACTGACACCTATACAGCCCAATGAACTCAATACACTTTTAAAATCCTCTCATGATGATGACTGTTATATAAAATGAGATATAAAGTGTATTATTTTTCAAAGCATATAGCTGTAGTATAACAGTATGCCTGAGGCCACTGTACCTTTCTCCCTGGCCTCTCTTCTCCGCTTCTCCTCCAGGTCCAGTTTACTGACAGGCCTGCGGTGCTGCTGGAGGAACTCGTCATAGATCAGAGCTGTATCCGGGCTCATCCCAAGGGCGGAAACCTGTCCCATCCCTGGCCCTGTGACCATCCCTAGCCCCTGTCCATGTCTGCTGGGCCCCTGGTGTCCCTGGAAGCCCTTCAGTCCAGCGTTGCTTTTCACGGCTCCCCCCAGCTCATACTGGCTGGGTAGGGACAGAGATGCCCTCTGCTGGCTGAAGAAGGACTGGGTGGATTTCTCCAGGTCAGCTAGGAAGGTGCTGGGCTCAGGCAGGCCCGGGGGGCCTCTCAGTGGGGGGTACTTCTCCATCGCCCCCCCTTCTCTCCTCCGGGCCCCATCCTCGTACTTGGAGGGCCCTGAGGGCAGGCGACTGAGCTCGTAGTGGCCCACCCCTGAGGGCTCATGGTTGCGTCTGGAGTCTGTGGCGGTGTCAATGAGAGAGGCAGGGTTCCACAGGGTGGTGGGAGGCGGGGCGTGGTGTTCACGGGGCGGCTGGGGAGGTTTGGGGGAGATGAGGGGCGGAGGGGCACCCAGGTGAGGGTGAAGGTCCCGGCTTCCTGGTTCATGGTGGTTTGGTATGGATCTGTACAGATACAATGGGGCAGGGGTCATGCTCATCTTGTAGACATACTATGCCTACGCTTTTTCCAGAATTGAGAAATATTGGTTCCCCACCACACATACAATGCAGAGACACATGATGGCGCATATATGTCTTGCCTCACTCCCTGTCGATCTGTTTGTGGGTTTGTGTGTCTGTGTGAAGCAGTGTTATCAGGCCCAGGCAGAGTAGCCCAGAGCAGAGTGAGGATGTGGCCAAGGCACACAAGGCTGCCTTTGATGTGCCCTTTTAGTATGGCACACACGAATGCACGAATGCACGCATGCACACACACACACAGTTAGTGAAAGAGCAAGTTCAGAGAGGTCTACTGAGGGAGAGGCTGGGAGAAATGTATTCCTGACAGACAGGCAGAGTGGCACAGGTAGGGTGGATTGAGCGATGGATTGTTAGAGAGGAAGTCAGACTGAGCTATGTGAGAGAGAGAAGTGGAATATAAACAGGAAGAAGAAAGGAGAAATGAGAGACAGGAAAAAGGATAATGGTAATGGTGAGGAAGAAAGACAGACAGATGGCTGATGGACAAACCTACTGTCCAGACCATCTTTCCAAATCAAACCTGGCAGTGGCACACGCTGCCTGACCAATCAGATTATCTATGCCTCCTGTGCGTGTGTGTGTGAGTGTGTGTTATCTGCAATCTGCAGCCTGTGGGCTGCGATTATACTGAAGGGTTACTGATAGCAGGCGTGCGTGTATCTCTCCTGCACTACCAGTGCAGCATTAACCACAATCATTAAGCACAACCTAACTTCTGAATCACACACAACACACACACACACACACAAACATGCACAGTAACAAAGGAGGGTAAGTAGGGGGCTTATGCTGTGCAAGGTTGAGAGGATTATCTGAGAATTAGCCGTTGTGTATCTTAGCCGTCCCACTCACTGCCTGTTTGAAAATCCTCATCCACTACAGATGAGACAACAGTCATCAGAACCCAGCTTTACAGCCTGAATCAACACCTGAACATAGCTTTCTGTCTATTTGCCTATGTGTCAGGGCTGGAAGGTAGCAGGGACAGAAATAGACTAGATGTGATGCTTCTGACAGTGTTTATCTTCCAGTCCTGCCTGAAAACAGACTTCTAAAGCCTGCCAGCTTCTGAGGCTTCTCAACACAGGCACAACTGTCCCCATCAGGCTAGCAGTGACAGACAGCCAAAACACCCCCAAAACAGTGTGTGTGTATTGGTGAACACATGAAAGCCTGCATGTGTGTTGGTGTCACAGAGACACCAGAATAAGCTTTCATCTATCAGACAACATGGGTGAGACAAATCTCCAATGACTGGTTCATGTTTTGTGTGGAAATAAATGTGGTTTAGTGTGGGTGGTCAAAATTACGCAATTGCGGCCGAAACAATGGGGCATATTGGCCGCATCTGAGAGTCATGCACAAGGCCGTGCACTACCTGCAATTTGAAACAACGCAGACGGCACCGCAGTTGCATAGACGTGCTTCCGTTAAGGATTGGCTGAACGAAGCGCAACGGGAATCACTGGCTGATTCCGGTGGGGTTTTTTTGTGCTGGGGTGTTTAGATAGCTGGATTTTCCTACAGCAATGCTAAAGTACTGGAGTTTTGAGGTGCACAATCCTCATGAATGTCCGAGAAGCATGAATGCCAAGGTACTTGGACGGTATGTCTGCATTCATCGCTCGTGTCATGCCACACAGAAAGCATGAAACAGGCATAAGGCTACCTTCACTACAGCTAATGAGTTTAGCCAAGTGAGTGTGGTCTAACCTGTGTGTGTCTGTCCTGTGATCTGGTGCGTCAGCCGTCCGGCCCAAGTCCAGGTGCTGCTCCAGAACCTGCTGGCGGAACTCAGACACCTGGTACTGACGATCCTCCTTCTCCTGCCGGAGCTTGCGTTGCCGCGCCAACCACCGTTCCTCCTCATTGGTCCTCTGGAGCATCATGGTGGATGTGAGCCCTGCCCCCACTGCACTGGGCCCCATGTAGAGGTTGTGGCCAGAGACTAGGCCAGGGACGGCATGATGCGATTGGACCATTGAAGAGTGGAGTCCTGGCGGGATTGGTTTGGGAGCTGGAAGGGCGGGCTCTTTGGTTTTATCTGTGGAGAGAGGAAGATCAGCGTCAGTGTTTTCACGAAGAGTGTTAATAGTGACTGTTGAGAAGCAGTATGATTGCAGTTTGTTAAGGCTCCAGGGGAGACACAGGCACATACCAGGCCGATTAGGGGTGAGTCTCTCAGGCTTGGTCCTGTCCTCCTGCCCCCTCATGGCATGGAGCTCAGCCAGGTAGTGGCTCTCCATGGCCTTGGACACCTGCAGCTCCTTCTCCCTCAGTGCTCTCTCCTTCTGCCTCTCCAACTCCTTCTCTCTTTCTCTCTCCTTCTCCCTTTCTCTCTCACGCTCCCTCTCGCGCTCGCGCTCTCTCTCCCGCTCCAGCTCTTTCTCCCTCTCCCTCTCTCGTTCTCTCTCCCGCTCTTTCTCTCTCTCTGCCTCACGCTCCCTCTCTTTTTCGCGCTCACGTTCTCGTTCGCGCTCCCTCACTATCTGCCGCAGCTCATCCTCCAACTGAACCCTGAGAGGAAAGAGGACAGGGAAATACAGAAGAAGAAAGAAACAGATGGCTGTGAATTTAGGAGAGACAATCCATAAGCACTACATGCTGCTAAGATCTACTTTACTTTACTTATGTGTATGTGTACGTACGCACAAGTTAAAGGGGACTTTACCTTTCGGCGTACCTCTCAGATGGCAGTGCTGTCACTGAGGGGTGTGTGAGGTCGCCAGGGTAGCGGACCCCTGGTAGGTGCATGTGAACAGCAGAGGGATGGAGGGGGGGTAAAGCGCCCCCTGCTGGCAGCGAGTAGAAAGGCGACCTCAAAGCAGAGAGGCAGAACGGGTCATCCATCCTGAGAGAGAGGGAGAGCGATAAAAGAAAAAAGGAAAAGAGAGAGAGGGAGTCAGTCTCCCCTAGTGACAGTGCAGCGTTCACTTCATTAACCTGTGTGTCTCCTTCTCCCAAAGGAGCCACATCACAGGGTCTTCCATCTTTCAAGGATGAGGCAGCCTCTTTCAGCTAACCTCCAACACCACATAGCAGCTAGCAAGAGAGAGTGTGTGTGTGTGTATGCCCAAGTGTTTGTGTGTGCGTGTGTGTGACATCCATGGCTCATCCCCTCATTAAACCCATTACAGTACAGTGTATGATGGGTGCTGCAGTCCTCTGATCCTGCTGAGCTGACAGACCAGGGGCACGCAGCCTGACTCATAGCCTAAAGCAAGCAGGGCCCCCCCCCTCTCTCTCCACACACATCTATCTTTTACCTTTGGAAATATAAATTCAAGATCAGCTATACACCAAGGCTTTTATTGCCAACTTAAGAGTCATTAGCAGTACAAACACTTACTTCACTCATACACACTGGTTTGCATAATGTGCCCTAAATGGAAGTGGCTGCGGAGTTAACGAAACACATCCATGGGGAAGCTCACCTATATGGCGTGAAGGAGGGGTGGTGCAGGTAGCTGGGGTGGTAGTAGGCAGCCGCGGCAGCTGCAGTGGCAGGGTCCAGGCCCAAGGGCAATGAGGGCATGCGGAGGGCATCCTCAGTCGTGGCATAGGGCCGGAAACCACGGAGGTACTCCTCTGGTACAGCACCAGGGGGCACTGCATGAGGCAACTGTCTGGACAGACTGATAGCAAGAGAAGAGGAAGGGGTGGGAGGACAATGGAGGAAAGCCATGGGGGAAGAGTGAGGAGACATCAGTAGAAGGGATAACATTAGTTTGAATTCATGCACTCGTTGTTGTCTATGTCGACATGTGTCACTATTTAGTGTGAAAGTTGTAATTATGTCTCTGCACCAGTGCCACCAAGACAAATTATTGTACATTTACTGCAATTGCTGATTCTGGTGATTTTAATATTCCCTTGTATTATCATATATGCCGCCAAGGCACAAAGGTCCCATCACCAGAACAAGGTAAATCCAGAGGAATGGGCAGAGCAATGTGCAACTCACTTGAGGTGCTGGAAACGTGAGTCCTGCATGACAGTGTGACCAAAGGCGTAGGGGTTTCCCAGGAGGTGTGCAGGGACTGAGGGGCCACCCTTTTCCTGGGGGAGGGCCCCCTCCGCACCCAGACGCTCCCTGCTGGCCCCACGAGGCCCCGAGTCAGCCTGGAGAGAGACAGAGAGAGAGAGTCTTAGTCATTGTTCCTGAGGGTCTGTGACCGTCACGGTTGTCCATGCTCATGGTGCCGGTCCTGGGAGGGGGGAGAGGGGAAAGAATAGGCCTGTTTGTGGAGCAGCAGCCTCCCTCTCTCCCTACCCCAGGCACTTTTCTCCACACTCGCTCACACACACCACTTCCCTGTAAAAAAGACTGATCTGATCAACAGCTCCATGAGGGGGACATCAAATGGAGGAAGGAAACACAGAGAGATAGTTCAACAACAAAAAAAACACCAGCCTCATTGCTTTTCTCTAATTGTAAACAAGATATATAAACTGTATGATCGATGAGGATGTGGTAATGGTGGATGTACAACAGCAGTAGTTCTAGGGAGATGCTGACTTTGATGTGTGTGTGTGTGTGTGTGTGTGTGTGTGTGTGTGTGTGTGTGTGTGTACACACACACAGGCGTAGGTGTGCCACACAGTAACATACAGTAACTACAGGGGACAACAAAGTCCACAAAGCCTCATCTCTCCCCCTCCTCCTCTCATTCTCTCGCTCTCCCTCTCTTTCACCTCCCTCTCTCCCTTTGGCAGCAAGCCTGAGCTCACTTACCCAATCCCACAACAAACACACACACACCCAGTAGGCACATACACCGTTTCAGAGCTACAAAGACAGCCTGCTGTGAGAGTGGGAGTGCATTCTCTGAAGCTATGGTTTCCCTCTGCCTACAAATGCAATCGCGGAACAGAGAAACTTACAGCCCTTAAAAGTTGTACAAGGAAAGGAAGAGCTAGGCAAAAGGAGCAACTGGAAAGGAAGGAGGGAGGGAAGGAAAGAGATGGAGACATAGAGAAGAGGAGAGGAGGAGTCTTGTCCCACTAAATTAACCTCTGGATTCCCTGGGATTAGAGAGAGACCATCTTACAGCAGTACTGTCCTCTCTCCCACCACTGCCACTGATAAAACAAATCCCATTTAGTGAGCCATTACCCCCACCTCCTGCTCTGTAGCCACTGACCCGGGCTGACACTGATGCGCTAACATCTAATTTTAAATGCCTCTAATGTTTAGGCTCCCCCCTTCCCCCTGCTGTCTCTCTCTCAGGCAGTTTAATGTTACCATTTGCTCCTTGTTGTTTGCTGCGCTTCACTGGACAGTAAGGCACACTGGCATTCTTCCTGTCCGTCCCTCCATCAGACCTCCCATCCC
>OMLI01033660.1:0-12331 GCA_900302605.1 Rondeletia loricata
TGTGAGGATGCTTGAAGACACATCACCCAGCAGTGAGACAGATGGGCAAATAGGGATGCTGAGGCCAAGGATCTCAAACAGCTTGCTAAGGACCTCCAACCAGAAGGATTTGATGTGTGGACAGAGCCAGAGTGCATGAAAATAATTGTCCGTAGTGTTTGGGAAATCAGTGTTTTTCCCTTACCATAGCCATTAGTGGGCGCCCCCGCCCACCTGACGGGAGGGGCCGCCCACTAATAAAAAAGCATAAATACATTTTTAAAATAGTTCAAATGCACTCTAATGTTCTAATACAATAGTATTCCAAGTTCCAACTTACTTAGTTCATAGCTTGATGCCAGATTTGGATCAATTAACTGAATAGCCGGATATAGTGCCATAACTACTGATCAGATTATGGACTGAAGGAAAGGTTGATGAAGGGTTATTTATGTATAAAACTATGTCGTCAATGTAAAGACTGATTTAGCAATGGTATGATTTTGTTTGGATGCCTGTTATATTGTTCTGTCTAATGGATGCAGCAATGGGTTCTATGAAAAGTGCAAACAGTAATGGTGATAATGGACATCCTTGTCTAGTATCTCTTTGAAGATGAAATGGTTTTGATATGTGTTCATTAGTTATTACTGAAGCACTTGGAGTATTGAACAATATTCTTATCCAGTTGATGAAGTATGGGCCAAATCTGAAATGGTGGAGGACGGTGAAGAGAAAGGACCAGCTTACCCTGTCAAATGCCTTTTCAGCATCCAAAGATGCAATGACTACTCATGAGTGCTTTAGGGAGGTGTCATTTTTAGAAAGTTGTATTAAGGTAAATAGTGTCTTCATGTTTTCTGAGGAATGCCTGCCAGTTTGAGTATGAGTTGCCATCATTTTGAGAAAAAGTGGTGCGAAAAGTGGCCAAAATTGTTGAATTGTTGAATTCTGCTGGGTATCCATCCATCTGCTCCTGGTGAATTATTGTTAAACAGGTGAAAAAGTGCTTCTCTACGTTCATCTGAATTGAGTGTTTTTTTCTAGGTTGTCTGATTGAGTTTTGGATAGTTTAGGTAGGGAGACATTCCTCAGAAAAGCTTTGGCATCCTCTGATGTGGTGTTATTATCAAGTGTGTAAAGACTGGAGTAAAATAATCTGAATACATCATTGATTTCTGTTGGGTTTTGTTTGGTATTACAAGATTTGTTAAGTGATTAATTATGTTTCTGTATTTTGTTTTAATTGAGTTGATAATTTTCCAGTCTATTCAAAATGTTGCTGTAAGAGTTTAAGAAGGGCACATTCTGTTTTTGTTGTTGAGTATGTTGTTTAAATCATGTTTGGTCTTTTATATTCTTTTCTCTTTTTTGTGCTGAAAATGCAATTATTTCCCCCTTCATTACTGCCTTTGCTGTTTCCCAGAGAATGCATGCTGTTATTTCAGGTGTATCATTAATTTCTAGAAAGGATGTCCATTCTTGCTGAAAATAAGTCAGAAATTCTGTATCTCTAAGCAGTGAAGTGTTAAAGCACCATCTAGAGGGAGGATGGGTGGGGAATCTGCAAAAAATGTGAAACTAACATGGGCGTGGTCTGAGATGATGATGTTGTGAATGGTTGGGTCTGTGTTTCTACATGTAATGGATTTGTTGGTGTGAATATGATCTGTGATATGGGGAGAAATAAGAATATTCTCTGGTGTTTGGGTTGTGGAGTCTCCAGATGTCTCCCAGTCCATAATCTGACATGTACTGTTTGATTGTTGATGAAGAATAATTGTTTTTGTGTTGACGTTATAGCTGATCGGTCGAGCTGTGGGTTCAGGACAGTGTTAAAATCCCCACCGAGGATGATATGGGAGTTGGGAAAGCAAGCAGCTAGTGGGATATGCCAAAAGCCCATGTTAGCGTCCAGTTTGCTGAAGAACTTAGTACCAGCAAGTGAACCCAGAGTCTGTTCAACTGAAGGGAGTATTAATTTTCCTCTACACATTGACTCATTGAGCTTTGTGAGGTTTATGCATGTGGATCATGAGTCTTTTTAGGTACCACCACCATTCCTGAGCACCATTCTGCAGGCTCCTCCACTCTGCTGATAACCCCCATCCTCTCCATCCTCTCCAGTTGCTTTTTTACTTTGGGCATTAGTGGAAGAGGGATCCACTGTGGAGCCTTTAATGAATATGGGACCATACACCATCAAGCTGAAACATGTATGAGACCTAGGCCATTGCACAGCTTTCGATAACTCACTTAAGTGTCTGTATGTCGATATTGTCCAGTCTAGCTACCAGCCCTAGCCTCACGCTGGCTGACCATGCTGGTCACCTCTGTGACCCCCAAAACATCCAGGGGGGTACGTCCTGGTCCTAGCAGGGGTTTTCTGGATTTCCGTAGACTAGGCTTGTCTCTTTGAGTTAAACACGAAGTCCAGAATTACAGTCACATCTGCGCCGGTGTCTATTTTAAACTGGACTTTTGTACCTTTTAATTTCAGATGCACCACCCACGGGTCTCCACCTGCTGCTATTGTGCTGAGAAATATGCTATCATCCTCTTCCTGCACCTGATTCACTGCTTTAGACAATTCGCACACACGTCCCTTTTTCCCACAGGCATGGCATGTCACGTCATTCACAGGGTACTGAGTTTTTGGACGTGAGCAGCTCTTTCCACATTTGCAACACTTGGGCTGCTTGTTTTTCTCATTCTGATGTTTTTATTTTTTCAAAAGCTTTCTGGCTTCGCTCGCTACTCTGTCCACAGAACACGCACCTTTAGCACCTGTCACTGTTTCATCACGCAAGGTTAGTCTTCTGTCGTTTTACTTCTTCACTCTGTCTTGCCATATCGTCTGCTAATCCAACAACTAGCCTATCTCTGATTAGTTCATCACACAAAGCCCCATAGTTGCAATGTTCTGCTAACGCATACAAGGATGTCACAAGAGTCCACATTTTCTCCTTGTTTCCTCATGTTGAAGAACACATGAAATCCATTTTTTACAATGTCATATTGCTGTTGCTGGTCATGAGTCAGATTAAGTCCTTTCAAAACGTCATCCGCTTCATCGCCCATACAGCACATGATGGTGTTTACCTGGTTTTCTTGGGTGGATGTGTGGAGATTTACTCACCTGACAAAGGTGCTCAAACCTCATTATCCATTTCTCCCATTCCTAGGGTTCCTGGTGGCTGAACGTTGCACATGACCCCACAGTCTCCCCCGTGGCTGCTGCTGCTGGAGCAGGCTGACCTCTCCCAGTTTACTCTCCATCCATCATAGCTTGCAAGTGCCGTCCTCCTGACTATGTTGTTTTTCCAACTTCCCCGACCTCCGCTCTATACACTCTTGTCTGTGTGTTATCTGTTTAACATTAATGTGAGTTCAACTACAAAGGTGTAGTTTTCCCAAACCATTTATTACCAGAATCAACGTGACTTCCTTGACTTTTGTCAGCACAGAAAGAGTGCATTGTTTCTGCTGTTGTACCCCAAAAATCCCTCTCTTGCCCAATATTCATCAAGAACCGTCATGAATATTTGTTCCCAACATCAAATATCATCATAGTAGGAGCATCTGCAAAACAAAACTGTTTTTAAAAACGAATTTAAAAACAGGTCTAATTTAAACTACCAATTTAAATAATAATAATAATAATAATAATAATAATAATAATAATAATAATAATAAATTATAACAAATTAAAGCCTCACATAGAAAAAAACATATATAGAGGCGAATGGGAGACACTCTCATTGACCCAAACAAGAACTTAAGTCTGCCTAAAGGGATTAAAGCGAAGCCGTAAATAGGCAGGTGTGAAACCGCTTCCTTCATTAGGATGGTAAGCCAGTCACGTGATTAATTGTGGTCCGTGAAGCCCATTTTGAGCTACGTCAAGTAAACCAGAGCCAGCTTGAATAAAACCGGAAGTTAGCCGGTTTTGCCTTCAAAACAAAAGCCTAACTTTTGTAACATAAGGCAAGGCATTACTGATTCAGAAATTCTGATCCATTAGTCACTGTGGCTGTTTGACTAAAAAGTTATTGTCATGCCCTGCACATACACATATTTCATGTTTACATATGCATATGCAATAGGGTATTTCAGTGGTGGCTTATTCTGACCGACTCGACACCAGGAACTGGAGCTTCCATATAACCTTCAGGAACAATTGTACCAGTGATATGGGCTAAAACAGATATAAGATAGTAGACGTCCTTCCAAGTTGGCTGGTTTAAGTTTGGTGTTTGAGAATTTCTTTGTATATTTGACCAGGCCTTTGCCACTAAGGACCATAGATCATGGACCAACCTTCCAGAGGAGCTCAGGCTAGCTCAGTCAGTTTCATCTTATAAATATCTGCTTAAGACTAATTTTAGGGGCTGGTTTTTAATGTAATAATTTGTTTTAATTTCTATTTCATTTATTTTGTCCCCTTACTTTATTTTTATCCGATATGTTGTACTATTTATTAAGTTTTTATGTGCTATATAAATAATAATAATAATAATAATAATAATAATAATATATGGCTATTAATATCTTCTGCAAAAAGAACATTTAAAAAAAACAGCAATTGTCTATTAATTTACTACAAATTCCCCCTTAAAACATTCCTTATTTTCAATTATGTACCTGACATTACTCAAAAGTTGGTCTATCAGTTTTATTTTGAAAATTAAAACCGGAAGTCCACCAGATTTTGTTCTATCCAGCTTGACACTTGAGATGTGGGCTCTTCAGCACATTTAGGAGAACACGTTTAGTTTGGCACAGAGTTAAAAGACTGAACTAACGCTATTGTGGCAAAGACAGCGCTGAAGTTCATCCACTCTTCCTTTATCGACAGCAGAGAGAGGAGCAGTGAAGTAAGACAGCAGAGAGAGGAGCAGTGAAGTAAGACCGGGGACTTGGCTGGACTTGGCTGGACTCGGCTGTGGTCAGACGATGCTCCTGCTCTGCGGCTGGACGTTATAAAGTCCGGTGGAATAAGAAAGTCTGTCTGGAGTTCCTCTGGGTTTTGACGGTCTGTCGTCTTCCCGTCCTCGCATCATGGGGATACCCAGTTGAGTGAAGTATTGGAAACCCGAGGAGAAGCGTGTTTCTGCAGCACACCTGCACCTTTTTGGTTTGTTTTCGGGTGTAATTTCACCGTTCACAGCCTAAAATCTATCCCGACCCCCTTCTCATCTGGACCTGAATAGACCCGTGAAGTCCTCGGCAGGTCGGACCCGCGGATGCCGCTTCGCCCCTCTCTCCATCAACGCCAGCGTTTCCACGATTTGCAAAGGGGATTTCATCTTTTAATTTTTAACTGGAGCATGAGTAACCACATAGACAAATTGATTAGATTGATGTTTCTCCCCAGCTGCTTATTTTGAGTAGTCTAGCCCTTTTTGGGGTACGTACGCAGATCCCCTGTTTTAAGCCGCACGTCGTTTCTCCGCTGATGTCAGTTGATTTATGATTTTTGGGGCATTTATCTGCTTTCACACGAGAACTTGGAATCGTTCCGGGAACACTGGGTTGGTTCTTCCCTCCCCAGTTGCCCAATTTGGAGCCGGATACCTGTAACTTTCCTCTCCCATGTGGAAAAACCCGTCTCTTTGTTTTTTCACTGAAGAAGGCGAAATCTCGCTGTGCCTATAAGGTTCAAGACACCATTAAGACTGTATTTGAGAAGACGGGATAACCTCGATTGAGGCAACACACACACACTGTCACGCACGGACACACGCTGATACAGACGCATATCCATCCAACTTCAGAGCCTGAAGAGCTGCACGGCGTCGTGTGGAGGCTGGTACCTGCAGAGAGGGTGTTCACCCACCACGGCTACTGGAGCAACTGGGATTTTACACCCGTGTGGGATTTCTACCATGTCGGGTGCACGGTACTGCAGAGGGGCTCTGCTGGTCCTGGTCTGTCTGGTGGCCCTTTCAGACGGTGAGTACCCCAACACCACCACCCAACACCACCCATCACCACCCTCCAACACCACCCAACACAACCCTCCAACACCACCCACCACCCTCCAACACCACCCTCCAACACCACCCAACATCACCCACCACCCTCCAACACCCTCCAACACGGCAGGCTTTCAGGATCATAATAGTGTTGCATGGAAAAGTGAGGTGCCAAATTTCTGCAACATGCAACTGCAGAGGTAGCTGCTATTCTGATTGGTCATTTTCGAAGATGGACACACACACACACACACACCCTTAGGAGAAATAACGAATCCTATAATACATTTAATAAGGATACAAATATCACAGCGAATCTATAAGTCCTTATAGGAATAGGAATGTAACAGGAATATATACCATAGGAGCTAAAACAAATACCAGAAAGTACCATCAGGTCACTATAAACTCACTATTGAGAACCACAATAAGTCACTATGGCAGTATTATAGGAATATTATAGTAATATATATCATAGGAGATAACATAATGTACCATAAGGTCACTATAACGCACTATTGAGTACCACAGACACTAGCAATATGTTAGGAATATTGTAGGAATATGTACCATAGGAGATAAAAAATACCATGAAGAACAGTAAGGTCACAATAAACTCATTATTGAGAACCACAGACGCACTATAATTCCCTATAGGAATGGCATAATGATTTTATTTGGGGTCCCAATTTTGCTGAAATGTTTGAAATATTTTATTTTGCACAAAATTACATTTCCTTTTGAGCTTTTGTGCAAACACATCTCTTTTACATGGTGGAGGAGATGAGCTATAGATAGCCTATAGCTTGCCCTACATAGATGCATCCAGAGGAAAGTGTTCAAAATCCAATCCCAGGCATCCAAAATATGATTTCCTGACATGTCCCCCCCCCCATACCAAACCTTTTATTTATGCAGCAGCAATACAGCACTCTTTTAACCAGTAAGCGGAATATGACATTGCATTGCAAGGATTAAGTACAATGTTGAGGGACAAAGTCGTAGCACCTTGCTGTCACTACTTATTCAGTGGCATCCCTTTTTAAAGGTGTACAAATTTAGACCTAGATTAGGATTGAACATAAGATGTAGGTAAACACCGCTGAGCCTGATCATAGCCATTTTTACATATTGCATAACAGTCCCTTGCATCCTTTTTAGGCATCTCGCACAATAACTCATCTCTCCCACTCGTTTTTTTACAAAGTCTTGCCTCAATTTTGTTACCACACAAAAGGAACGCCTACGTGTGCACTAAAGAATATACTCTCCCTGATGGCTTTACCAGGCTGCGAATACACTGCCTACACAAATACCACTAAAGCGTGTGGTCAGTGTTGCTTAATGCAGGGACACCCACCTTGCTGGACAACGACGGCACCGCTGTCAAAAGCAATTTCACTAACAGATTTGGCGCATGGCCGGCTGCCTCCGAGGTTTGTTTCAGAGACCTCAAGTTCCACACACGAGCCCCAGCTGCACTCACCCTAATAGTTAAACCACTCTCCCATTGTCACGCTCATATGCTAAGTAAACTATTTGTAGGAATACCTCAAGAGAAATCCAGTACACTTGATGGATGAACAGTTAAGCAGACAAATCCCACGGTGTGAAAAAGCAGTATTGTGGACTTTTGCTCCAGGGGAAATGGAGGGGGGATTTTAATGAATTTATTATTCTTAATTCCTCTCACTTATTCACATCTCTTCATATATTTTCTTGGCCCGATATCTCGTATTTCTTGGCTCACATCTAAGCCTGTAACCACATCCAAATCCACATCCCAATATTCCTGCTGTTGATCAGCAAACAGTCTGGACATTACAGAGAAATGACACTTTTCTTTTGTGCTGAATCGTTCTTTGTGGCTTTATAAAACGTTACACAGCATGTCAGCAAGTAACCAAAGAACACACCGCCTCAGCATACACAATAATTTGTTGTGAAGTTACCATTTTTATCAGCTGTCGCTATCCGTATCAGGTTAGGCATGGCTACGGTAACTACCTTAGTTTGTATTTTTAATGTGATACTTTATTGATCCCCACAGGGAAATTCCCTTTTTTCTTGCCAGCCTCCCCTCCACATGGAGGTCAGAGGTCAGGGTCAGCTACAGAACACACCTACCAGAACCAGGATCTGACGAATATGGGTTTTTGAAGGCCGATACCAATACTGATATTTTTGTATTTAAGTCACTGATAGCCAAATGTTTTTGCTAATATTTTCTATCTTTAAATTTGACAATTTGTATGCCCCCAAAATACAAGTATTCATTGTTTTCCCCAGATTTGTATTCTTGTCAGGATGGAGAAGCCTCTGTAGCAGCATTTAGACCATCATGGGACCCTAAAACTCTCCACTGAAACCCAGACTAATGACATTCTTTTAGGGTTAGCAGCTCCTTAAGGCAGTGGTGGTAGGTAATGGCAGGGGGAACTCTGGGATACATTCCTGCCTTTTAAATAAGGAATTATTTAACAAAAAACATAATTGAACGGCTAAATGAAAACATAAAATGTGCAAAGAAAATCAAATTTCATTGTAGGTTTATAGTCAGGCAGGAACCTCCATCATATCGGCAGTGGATGACATTGATATTCGATATTTGATAAAAGCCCAACACCAGCCTGATATATCAGCAAACCGATATAATGGTCTAACCCTAATCAGAACAATATTTTCTCAATGAGAGTGAGAATTTCCATCTTCCACCTACTGTATATGGCAACTGTTGGCTTGAAGCACATACTTAGTAGAAACTGACACGGAAAAAATGTATTCAGTTAACTCTGATAACTGGATTGTATGGATTATGACTAATGGCTTTACATCGAACTAGGTGTGGCAAATGTTGTGATTAAGTAGAACTGATTGCTCAAGGCTGCTTCTGCAGTCAGCTGCATAACATGGCTTGGGGAGAAGCGTTTGCCCAGTCATGGTTTGTGTGTACTTGGCAGCCTTCCCAGCACCAGCCTATCTTCCAGAGTAGACACTGGACAGAGAGCAGACAAAGCGGCAGTGTGACAGACCAGCTCTCATGTTCTAGCCTAATTGATTTACATTTGGTTAAACGAGCCCTTGCTCTCTTGCTATGTTTGTAGATGTTTCATGTGCTGTATTTTGAGAACCTCGCTCCATATGATCAACACCCCACGACTTCAGATGAGTCGGTGCTGCTTGATGTAATAGATTGGTTATTCTTTTGTTCTATTCTATTTTTGTTCTATATTGTGTTGTCATGATGTTGCGTTGTTGTTGGTGCAACTGTCACTTTTGTTTGGGCTTGTGTCCACGAAGCGTATGGTTTTTATATTTAGCCAGCAGCTCTCAGTAGATTCTTGAGGGAAGTGCTTATCGTGGCATTTGCTGTCGGCATCAAATCATTGTAAACCCATTTGAAGTGTGGCAACCTTTTGGAAGTTGATTTCGATTTAAAAAAAATTCAAAGACAAATGCCCTGAGGGCTAAAATCATGTTCTGCTCTCAGCATTGATGCAAACATACTGGAAACAACAAGAAAAATAAGCTATCACTGGAAAGATGTGTCCTTGTTAGACATGCAGCTGTACTCTGTACTACAGTCCCCCATTTTCCAGGTGGGCCTGACAATCTTATGATCTGTAATGGACCTTTCTTATTTAATGTTTGGAACAGACTGAGACAGGCTTTTTATTATTAAAATGTTATTTTTGAAATCTTGCCTCTCTATGCTCAGACCTATGTTTTTGTTGTTGTTGCACTTGCTTGCGAGGCATTGTGGCTGTGCAGTGGCTGTTGTGGAGTGAATTCTAAGGATGTTGTCCTTCATCAGCGGTGAAAGGAACCTTTTATGAAGCACTGGTTCCCTCAGATGTGGCGTGATGTGGAAGATCTGTACCAAGAGCTCGAGGGCTTAATGGCTTTTTTTGCTGAAAGGAGCACACAAATTGTTTACAACGCATTACCCTTTGCACGGCAGACCCTGTAGTCAGTGGTTTGAATTTTCATGTATACTCCAATGATGAAAGCAACGTTTTCTGCCAGAGGTGATGGCCTTAATAGCAATCAATTTACCATGTTGTATATCTCCCCAATTGGTTCTTAGATTAAGTACGGTAAATATAACATACATTCTTAGGTTTTTAGGTTCATGGATTGGTTTGAGACAGCTTTTCTTCTTCCTGAGCAGTAGAGTCTTCACAGACATCTCACATGTCTGTGATCACCTCAGGCAGAACCTCAGTCTCTGTCCATTTGACCTATGTAAGGCTCCCAGCATCACACTTCCAAAATACATAATCTCGAATAGTCCTCCTTGATGGTTAGCTGTGTAGCAGCTAAACCAGAAAACTCTTGCAGGGATGCTTTATATTTAAACAGGTTTCCATCCATACATGCAGCCCATCTGTTTTCTTCCAGGCAGCATGAGTGATGTTTTTCTTTTGTTTATCTCTGAAAATTGAAGAAACTCTGCCTAACATAATCCACCACCTGCTGGGTTCTCATGTAGAGGTCCTATATTCAGACTGTGAATCCTAGATCATGGCGTTTAGCACTCAAAATATGTTCATCACAAGCAAGTATAAACTATAGCTTGAACAGCACTACATTTCCTGGTTCACTGAAGGAGAGAAGGGGACACAATTTATGCACTGTTGGATTACATGGACTTTTTCCACCATTTCTGCAATCACGCTCAGAGGGCAACAGACTGTCTTTTTACATTAGACTGCCACATATGTTTGGTATTAAATCAGTTCTTACGCACTACACCTCGCACACAGATGCCACAGTGCCTTTGATATGAAATGGATTTCTCTGCTGCCTGTGTTACTGTGAGTTGTGCTTGGGAACATTGTTACAGCTAGATGCCGCATTTACATTGAAGATGAACACCTAGGAGCCTATTCTGCGAAATGGGCTGAGCTCCATGGTAACATTTATACTCATTCCTCAAGAGGAATGGACACTTCTTGGACACTGTTTAAAGTTATTTCTGTGAAGGATGTCTGCTTTGTAGTCAGTTGGGCTTCGCCCAACACCTTTATCAGGTTTCATGGTCTAGATGTGACAGCACCCAGTATGGCACACTTATCTCTGTCTGTGGTGTCGCCAAGGGGGTGGGGGGTGTAATCCTTTTCCTCTAATTCTGCCGGGCTCATCAGGGCATGACTATACATCCCACGCCTAATAAGTCATCTCCCCTGACTGACTGAAAGGGAATGATAGGTTATAAAAATACCCGCCAGATATCTGAAAGAGGGAAAGGTTACAGTGAAGTTGGCCCCTCTAAGGTCTTTAAGAGAACTCTGAAAAATACAAATTAGAACTGAGGAAATGGTATGTGACATTATGTCCACATATGGTACGTGACGTGTCCACAGGGAGGGCAAGACCTCCCCTGTTGTACAAAGTGCTCATTGCCCTGCAGCCAGGATTGTACAACCTCACAATGTCTGGAGAAGGGATAACTGCACTTATAAAGTTGTCGCCTTCCCTCTGCCAGGGAACCAGCACTTATATTCGGAACTATCAGCTTATTTTGTGGACCTCTACAGTTTTTACTCCTAGTTGAGCAAATACTGACTTAATTTGACTAGATGCATTCAAGTTCGTTTATTTATATAGCCCTTTATCACAAGCATGTCTCAAAGGACTTTACAGAAAATGAGCCAAGCTAGATCTGATCTAACTGAACAACAATCAATTGAAGAACAAAATCATGTAAGACAAACACAGGGAAGCAAAACAAAGCACAAGACACACAATAGCAAATCATCAGATAGTTTTCAGGGAACTTGAATACCTACTGAGAGTGAAGGTGAAACCCCCAGTAAGTTGTACATTAAGTGAAGGGCAAGTGATGGCATTTGTAAATTGAGAGGACATGTATACTACAGTTTTTTTTTTACAATTGCTAATAAGCGTTTGCCTATACTTAAAGGAATTGGCCGGTCTGCTAAGACCCCAGGTTAATTGTTGACATGGTCTATGTCGAGATGTAAATCAGCCATGATTTTTGATCAACTCACCCTCTCTCGCGGTGTACCGGCGTTCCGAAATTTGGCAGTTGGCCAGTCATTGAGATCCATTGTATTCCAAAGGAGTGTTTAGCAGCTCCCATAGCTGTGTCTTTGTTATGTCCAACACAAGTAAGCGCATACGAACTACCCTGGATAGGTGGTTTTCTCCAATAGTGCTCACAAACCAAGAAATAAACATGTTTAGATTCCGTGTTTACACGCCACTGCGCATGCGCCACTGAGACGCTGAGAAATTGAAATCAGACGGGGCTGTGAGCATGTAACCTGACTCTGCTGAGCATGCGCAGTGGCATCTAAACACAGAATCCTAGCGTCTCAGCGTCAGAGTCCATGCGCATGCGCAGTGGC
>OMLI01033671.1:2233-14278 GCA_900302605.1 Rondeletia loricata
AGCCGTTCAGTCTCTGTATGAGCAGGACTGTGGAGGTGGCGGGCTGACATTTTGTGGCAAATTTACCGGATGTGACGTTATGCGCGTTCCCGAGCCTGCCTCTCTCACACACACACACACACACACACACAGGGCAGGCACGAGCCAGGAGCGCGTGTAAGAGACTGACTGCAGTTCCCCTAACAGCCACTGTCATACACTGTCAGTAAGAGTACCAACTTACATAATAGGGCCTTTAAGGTTTGGTTTGTAAATGAGCACAGGGTAGATTATATGAAGTATAATAGCGTTGGGCTCCTGACTGACAGGAGACAGGGATCAAGACACTCTGCTGCCCATAACCCCAGTCTGGGATTCGTTTTAAATTCACCTATTGTCCTACAAACAGATTTGTAAGGGAGTGAAAAACTACAGATTGGAAATACGATTTTCACAACCTTAAATATAATGATCTTCAGCATTTTGTTCAAACAATATGACAAACGTGTCTGAACAACACATTGCCGTAGATCGCCTAGTCAAAAATATCAATGAGGCAACTACAAGTTAAATGTGAGAGATGTACTTTATTTTTAGTCATTTATTTTAAAGAGTCAGCAGTTTAAAGTTTATTAAGTGGAGGTGTTCTGTTGTTCATAAAATCAAAAACCTGCTGAAATTTTGTCCAGTATTTTATGAAGATCATTTGTTGAGGCTTTATTGTCAAACATAACTTATGATGTACGTTATGATCTATAAGGTTATGTGGTTGGTGTAGATCACAAACACAGGAGAAATAGTCACTCTGGGGTAAGCAACATCTGTACAGGTGGCTCACTAATGCCCTCAACTGGCCACTTTGAGCTCTGCGCATCATCCTTGACCATGTTGGGGATTTTCCTGTCCAGTCCACACCACATCGCCTCTCCCTGTTCCATCAGTTCCCCTGCCACCTCCTTAACAATCCTACATAACATTTAGTCACTGATGCATCTAAGCAGAGTATTTTTGCAGCTATTAAAATAACTGCAGCACATAGAGTAGAGCAGTCCTACTAGATTTTTACTCAAGTGTCTACCCAGGAATCAGGATTATTGTTGCCTTTGTCATTTGTAAGAATGATGAAAACTGAAAACATTCTGAAAAACTACAACTCTTGCTTAACTTGCGGTTACAAATAATTATTTTCGACAGATTTCTGGGTAACTGGGTATACCCGCTTCTTCCTCCCACCAAGAACAAACTAAACCCAAAGTCCTCATACATCCCTAAAAATACCTTTTCACACTTTTTCAACTCACCCATCCCCCTTGCTGGATGATGTAGTCGGCCTCAGCCTCCTCTAGGAAGCGCACCCCCAGAGGCAACAGGGTCATCAGGGACTGACCCTTGCTCTGTAACGCCTGTAGCAGCACCAATGGCACTAGCACCTGGGGGAAAGGGGAGGAGAGCAGCGGAGAAGAAGAGAGTAGAAGTTAAGAGGGAGGCAAGAAAGGAGAGAAGAAAGGAGAGCAGAGGGAAGGAACAGGCAAGACCAAACAGGGACGGATAAGAAGGCAGAACAGGAGGCAGGAGAGTCAAATCTGAGAAAGCAATAGTGGGCAGATTCATTCTAGCGCCTTTTTAACTGGAGTTGGTAGACAGAGGACAAGAGACTCCTGGTTGCCTCACCTTGCTCCAGCCTCCCCGTGTGTGCGTTGAGACATCCAGCGTTGTCTCTCTGAAACTCTGGTAGTCCAGAGGGCTGAAACACACACAAACAACTGTCATGGTATAAAACACCAGAGCAAAGTACAGGCTGCATAAGGAAATATTCAAATACACAGAAACCTGTATGCACCTGTTTTCAATAATATGAGGAACCATGTACGGGTCTCCTTCCCCTTCTACTCCTTCTACTGATTCTAGGAATGCTACATTGAAGGCTTAGCTGATGAAGACTGTGATATACGGTCGGTTTGACTACTGTTGACAAAATGTACTTATTGTAAGTCGCTTTGGACAAAAGCGTCTGCTAAATGCCGTAATGTAATGTAATGCAATGCTAAGTTCATAGTGTGCTAAGGCCTTACGCTGGTTACTGCTAGGTGTCAATCATACGAGTTAAACTCATATGATTATATATAGATACAAGTAGAATCTGGTGGACTCTTCCAGCACATTGCAGTGCTATCACTTTTAGCATGAGCAGTCTTAGGGTATTGTGCGTTCTTGTGTCCGCTGTGACACGTTTGGCGTAATATGTTGCAGAACCTAAGTATGATTCTGAAACAAAAGAACCCCATATAATTAACATATATTTTTCATAGATGTATGTCACCCTATCACACACACGCATATATATTGTGTTGAAGTAAGAATGTTTCACATTTTGATATTAATCCTCAAGTAACATTAGGCTAGGCAGGCAGGCAGTGGAGAAACAGAAGGAAAAGTCCATTTGTGTAGAGCCAGCATACCAGGCAGCCAATCAGGATCCTGTTTCATACAGAGCCATTGTTTAGCTTGATTTGTTTGGCTCACAGTCAAAGAGCGTGTACGATTCGCTCACTCCATGACAACTTGGGAATAATGTTCTCCACAAGGACACAAGTATTGACTTGGCATTCTTGGATTTGATAAGTATCTCTGGTGGGAGTGAAACGCTAAACCCTGGCAGAGTTAGTGCCATGCTCTACTCATTGAGCTACACTAGATCTGTGCCACTGGGTGTAAGCACGTGTGTATGTAGTGGGTATGTGTTGGGGGTGTGTGTGTGTGTGTGTGCGTGTGTGTGTACATATGTGATTGGATTTATGAGAGAGGGATTGTGCCTTTAAATTCAAGTTGGGCTGAAAGGAGGAAACAGTGTGTGTGTGTGTGTGTGTGTACATATGTGATTGGGTTTATGAGAGAGGGCTTGTGCATGGAAATATGGGGTATGTGGATGGGCAATTAAATGAATGAATGTGCTAGTATGCACTGCAGTATGTAAGTATGTATGACATTATTTCTTGCCAATTATTTCATCCCTTGACATTTCTTTTGATTTATATAATGTTTGAGTTAATATGTTGATGTTTTGTCTATTATTTTGTTTGTGCTACTTCTGATCTCAAAAATGTGTAAAATTAAACACACAAAGGCTCATTTAATTTCATGCAATACACATTTTCAACTGCTCGACTGGAAGAGTTCACAGAGGTTAAAATGAACCACACCATTTAAAAAAAAACATTGACTTTGACATTCCTTTCAGGTGAATGAGATTGCAACACTGACCTAGTAGGCACACACATTTTCCTCATATTTCCCCCATGTATTTCTGAGTGCAGTGTGGTGTGGCACTTACTGCATTGCCCCCCAAAATATGTTTGTGTGTGAAATAGAAATGGTTGGAATCAGTGAAAGGTATCGATCACTTGTAAGCAATCAAGTAACTCAAAGTAGTGAGTGTTGACAGGAATCTTGTATGTGATTCTACACCAGCATTACCATGAGAGGCATGATCTACTAAAAGAGACTTTTTAAACAAGGCCCAGAGCAGAGAACTGACCCAGTGAGGAGTGTGTGTACCGCTGTGGCCAGGTGTGTGTCCAGGTCTCTGGCCACCCGATCTCCCAGGGCAGCGAGGCAATCTTCAATGGAGCTGTCTGGGTTGGCTGGACTGAACACCAGCGATGTATGGCGGTCGAAGCCTGTGCTGGAGAAGGCTGCAAACACAAGACACCACAGGACAGAACGATATCATAGACTGTCAAAGCAATTCAATTTTGGGAAACGATGGTAACATTGGAGACAACAAATCTAATCACATCTTATGGAGCCAGCACCTTTGGGTTTGTTAAAAGCTTAAAAACATCTCATGTATTTTTAGAGGCAATGCTAACGACTCTTAAAATTAAGTCAAATATATTTCTCAGACAGTGGGTGGATATCTAATGCACATTAAGAGTTTGATTATAATTAAGGGGCCAGTGTGTAAGACTGGATATGACTGAAGGGATGTGGAGGCTTGGAAGATATTCAGCAACCGTTGAGTCGTGTGTTTGTGTGTGCCCACTCACAGGCGGAGATCTCATCTTCCAGTTGTCTCAGCTCATCCTCTATCTGCCTCTTTATCGCTCTGTTCCTGTCTCTCTCGTTCTGGACATCCCCTGAAAGAGATAAACACATGACTCATCAACCAACTGTCATACACACACTCACGCACACACACACAATGGCATGGTTTAAACACCATTCAAGCTAGTATAAGAGGCACTACATTTTTACGGATAAGCAGCTTATTCAGTGCACTGTCCAGCACTTTTGGCTGTATTTATTTGAGTGCACAGTATGAACTCACATAGCACACATATAGTGGGATGGGCATAAGACCCAGATTTCAAATTTAACTGCTAATTGATCATGTTAAAACCAAGCCTCTTATGGCACAACACTTCTTGGCTTTAACAGCATACATTGACAACCAGTCTCCCACAGGCTAAGTGTCAGTGAAAGGCTAAACTGAGATCAAACTGACTACAAACAAGGCAATGCCTTCAGCAAATGAAAATTACAAATAAATTCTGCACCATCCGTTTGTTCTTCAGAATTAATTTTCTTTTGTTAAAGGCCCTATATGTAAATTTTCTGCCTAAATTAACATTCATTTTGCGTTTTTTATTGCCAATGAGTGAATTCTCCGTAACTAATGAGAACTAATGACACCAGTCTCTCTCTGTTCAGCCGTTCAGTCTATATGAGCAGGACTGGGGAGCACTCGGGCCGAGTTTTCACGGCAAATCTACCGGATGTGACGTTATGCGCGTTCCCGAACCTGCCTCTCACACACACAAACACGGCATGAGCCAGGAGCGCGTGTAAGAGACTGACTGCAGTTCCCCTAACGGCCACCGGTGTCAGTAAGAGTAACAATTTACATATAGGGCCTTTAAGTCACTTTATCTTATCTCAGACACAGGTTTAACTGACACTTCAAACTAATGTAACAGACATCTGTATCAGAGATTTTAAGAAACATTACTAAGAAGGCAATGTATGGTGGTGTGCCTACGGCCCAGCCCACAAATGTCAACATTTGTGCAGCACAGAAACTGCATTATTCTAATGTAACTGTATTATGTAGTAAGTACAGGTCACACACGTGCCCAGAGCCTTCTGTATGTGACTTATGTAATGTAATGCATGTTGTTGTTTACAGGCAGCTTGTTAAAGGGTATGGATGAATAGTATGGAAAAGACCTTTGCAACAGAGTGAGGAGCAAGCAACAAGCTCTTCAAAGCAAAACCAATGCTCTGTCATGTAGACTATAGCCTAATGACCCAATGTTGCACCCATGGTATGACATTCAATATGCACAGTTTTCCAAAGCAGTTGAGCATGTATACTTGGCTTTCCTTAGGGGAGAAAAACAGTATGCATTACAGCAGGGATGACCAAGCATGTGTCATGGAGGGCCAAGAGTCTACAGGGCTCTTTCTCAATATGCGTTCTTGTGTCCTCCATGACGCGTTTTACATAATATATAAGCGCCGAAGCACGATTCCAAAACAAAAGAACAAGAGGACGGAGAATGGAGAACTTTCTCCACAAGGTCACCGAGTATCAACTTGGCATTCTTTGATTTGATAATCAGCCCAGCCAGGTTTTCAATCCAACCAAACACTACACCAGGTGATTTCACGGATTAGCACACCTTCAACCAGAGAGGAGGAACTACTCAGTGACTACTACACCTGGTGTATTCTTTGGTTGGAAACCTGCAGACTCTTGATCCTCCGTGGCACATGACTGCCCAGCCCTGCATCACAGGCTTCAGCTCAACTAGCAACCCACTTACTTTCAGTTCATCAACCTACTCCTCCTCAGCATGCTTTTGCTGACCTCCAAAAGAAACATTTAGCTGACCTCCAAAATAAAAATATTCACAACAAGATTCAATCTACACCGCTGGGTGCATGGAGAACCATGCAAGGGGCACCACAGACACAAAGGTGACATGAGTGCATGAACATGAGTGTATGCACACACACACACAAACATTCTGAATGCAGCCATTCAGCTAGGAAAGATCCAGTGTTAATTGGATTAATGAAGGGTGACACGTCTGTTCACACGCTCAACCTGAATGTATTGGTTATTTCCACTATGCTGGAAATGTGTACTAGTCAAATTCCCCATTACTTCCCTTAGTTTGAAACAGCACAGCTGAACTGAGGACTCACAGCTAATAGAAATGAAACACAAAGGACCCATAAGAATCATTCTTCACCATTGATTTAAGGGTCAATTGGATTTGAGTTTTCCTATTCATTCGAAGGAAGCTTTTTTGGGGGGGGGCAAATCAAATACTGATTGTATTCATTATAGGGAAGAAGAGGGGGATTCAATCCTCTCACTGACACAGCCTCATCCCCTCTCCCTCTGTCCCTGCAGCTCACACATTAACTCTCCCTCAATGAGGATCACTGTTGGTTTTTCCCGGGTTGGGTGCTGTTTCAGCACTCAGTCCGGACAGACAGCCAGCCAACTATTTCGCTCCGGCCCCATCAGCGTGTGAGTAATCCTATGGTGATTACACATGACAGGCTGTCAGAACTCGGACCGGGTCAAGCGGAAAGCAGGGATCAGGCACTCGTCTCCCTTTTCCCACCCATTCCTAGCACGCACACAGAATGACAATAAAGGGGGACAGGAAATATAGGGGAATGTCCCTCTATCTCTCCCTCTGTTTCTCTTGCTCAAAGTGCCTAAGGGTCTTTAGATGAGCCAGTTAGCTCTGTTCATATCCTGTGGCAGAGGGAATGGAGCACATGGCCTAAAATGGTCCTCCTGTCCAATTGTCTTGCCTTCCATGGTTAGGACGTTTCTCTCCCTGGAATCTATAAGACTTATTTCACCATAAAAATGCTGTGGCCATGGCTTCACTGCACAAAGTTATAGCCATGGCATGTTGGTGGATAGTGTGGGATTCACTTTTCACTGACAGCCCATAACACACGCAGCTCACTTTATCAGGTGGATTTCTAGGGTAAGCATTTATAAAGGGTGACATCATTGTGGCAAATGGGGTCAAAGAAGCATAAAAAAAAACAACTGTCAGATACATGCTTTTTGTATATGCCGCACGCATAGGCAACATGATGAAGTTCAGTCTCAGCATAACTAAAGAACAGACATGCTGCATGACTGGGCGTCATTGCACAAGGCTGCCATAAAAGCCTCTGTAAACACATTTGTGTGCTGTGTGAATGCACGTGTGTGAATGTTGCCCTTAGATACAAGTCTGACTACCACCAGATGAACAGGATTGTAGACATGACCACTGCAGGTGTGACGGCCCCAGCTCCCTCTGCCACGACCTGTGTTGCCTGTGTGTGTATGTGTCTGTGTGTATTACAGGTTCCTGTTGGGTGGAGTTGGAAGGCCATCAATCTATTTAGGAACACCTGTCTAGCGCTGTTGGGGTTATAAAGACCGGTCTACCCCAGACGCCATGGGGCTCTCTCTCCCCCATGCACATTGTTCTGTTTCTTTGGCGTTGACACTACATTCTCCACACATCCACTCACTACACCACTGACATTCATACTCCAATGAAACATTTTGTTAAATTATTTTTGTTAATTAAATTATTTTAACTATTTTTGGCCAAACTGTGCATGTCTCTCCCCTTTGTTCTGACCATCTGAGCCACGGTCATAACACAGGTAAAAATAAGAGTCCTTTAACTAGCCACTAGTTGCACTTCACTAACAAGCCGTGTTTCCCCTCTGGGCATGTGGCCGTTTCACTTCTTCATTTCAGTTTCAGATCCAAACTAGACCTTAAGTCAAACTAGACGTAGCAACATATTAAGTACAAAAAGAAAGGACACACAAATAAGTCTTTCCTCTCACCTGGAGCTGCAGTGGGTGCCCGTGACCTAGACGCAGGCAGCAGTCCCAGGTAGTTGAGCACAATGTACTTGGTTTCATAGTGGAACCCCTCAGGCATAGTGGTGGTGGTGGTGGTGGTGAAGGTGGAAGAGGTGGAACTCGAGGCAGCCATTGAACAGACGTCTGTCAGACTCTCAGGCACATAAGTACTTACAGTCAAAGCTGGACAAGTCTCACCTGAGGAAAATCAGAGCCAGAGAAAAAAAAATGTCATTATGGCACTCCTAAAAAAAATGTTTTAAAGGGACATCAGGGAATCCAGGGCAAGCTGTTGACAAAAGTCATGATCACATCTGTTGTTTAACCGTAAAACAGCTGTTACAAGCACAATATAAAACAGATGTCAAGTCAACCAAAATGTGAAGAAAAAAAAGACTTCCGGCCGCAACTTTCACAATATTGCAATGATTTGTGAGTCATACCAAAGTTCCAATGTTAAAATAAAAAATATATATTTAAAGAGGAATCTGTAGTAAATCAAAATTGTAATAAATACAACTATTGTTCCTTTTTCCAAAATTACCTTTTAACAGCATATAAGCCTATGCAAGATGCCAAAAATACATACACACTCAAACATAAAACACACCAGACCACTAGGAATGACGTCTACTACCCTGAAAAGGTCAACCTCAACCATTTTAACCCACAGAGTCACTGGCTACTACAAAACTTCAAGCATGTCTGCAAGCTAGCTAGCATGGTTTCACACGTACGAGGCGCTACTGAGACACACAAACACTTCAGTTTAGCTTAAGCTGAGCACAACCGGAGCCAGTTCTTACCCTCCTTGTCCAGAGGCAACTCGGTGCTGACAAAGAATAGTTTGACGGGGAAATGTGCGACCCCACGGTCAGTTCAGGCAGCAGGACACCGTGTGCTTTGGTAGCACACAGCGCGAGTGTCAAGCCAGCTGCAATAAAACAACAAACTTCCGGTCATAACTTTCAAAATAACACCGATAGAATTTGAATTGATAGAACGGCCATTCCCATTAAAACCTACACTCTTGAATGGTCATCTGACCATTTGACCGGTACACGTACAATGGCTGCCTGCCATAGCATGTTTGATGATGTTGATTTGGTGCATGAGACTCAGAAAGCTGACGTGTTACCATTTGGAGCTAACTTTCTGGGTCTCGTGCTCTGTCCACATATGTTCATTTACAGGACAACATTATCAACATTTTATGGAAGCCATGTTTAGGTGTACCAAAGGAAATGACCGTGATACCCGTAAGTAAGAAATTAGTGTCCTTTCTATCCACTCAAGTTCTTAGTCAAGTTGCCAAAATGTTGACCCTGCAGTGTTAATTACTGTAAACCTTTTTCATGGAAATATGTCTATATAGTTAGGAGAGCCAAATTAGCTTGGTTGCTACTTGCTACTTGCAACATTGAGCATTTCTGCCGCCATCATGGATGTTGGCCAATTTTCAACTTTTGATCTCTTTTAGATTTTTTGGATACAGGGTCAAAGTCAAGGTCAAAATGAAGGTCAAACTAAAACACTTTAATGTATTGTCATTGTTCATAGATAGTAGATAGATAGATTCCAACAGAAATACAGCAAAGAGCAGTAAACAGTAAAAAACAGTAAAAGAAGAGTTAAAACAGAGTCTAAATCCCAGTTGTCAAATCCTCTACAACTCCTCATCATCATCGTCTACACCTAGCTCCTCTTCATCGTCTTCAATGTCCATTTGCTTGCTCGTGAATGGACTACAGCAGGCGACTCCTCCCTCGCACTTGCAGTAGTCCGTGCACTGTTGCAGCTGCAGCATGCCCTGCTGCATGCCTTGTCCTCTGCGCTGCAGCTGCAGCTCACTACATCCAGGAGCGCTTGGGGAGCAACTGGCGCTGTTGAGACGGCCGGTGTGATGGTGGAGCCTTCGACGCTCCAACCAAAGTTGGTAATATCTCGAGCTTCTTCGGGTGGGTCATGTTGGTCCGCTGCCTTCCACAGTAGCATCTTCTGGGGCCTAACCGCTCAACGGTTTTGTTGACGTCCAGGACATCGCCATTCCACTTTTCCATTAGAATCTTGGCGACGACCCGCATCCTTGATGTCCAGTACACCAGGAGGATGAAGACTTCGGTGTCATCACTGAGGATGCGGATGGTCTGGGCACCTTCCGCCGCCGCCTTCAGCATGTAGCTGCAGAGACTGCTGTCTGCCTCAGCATGGGTGACGACACAGTCCAGCTTGTTGACAAGCTGGATGTTGTGTGGAAGGGAGTAGCCGCATAGGATGTTGTTGAGCACGCTCTTGTTCATGGCATTGTGAAGAATAGCTTGTCGGCATGGAAGGGGGGTGTTTGGGGTCAGCCGGACTTCCTTGGCTCTTCCTCTTCTCATCTGCTCATGCTCCTTTACGCTAGGAGCTTCTTGGTCATACCTGTCGAACAGGATGATTTTCTTGGAGCCAGGAGGGTAGTGGGCCAGTCGAGCGCCAAAGCTTGCAGCCAGATCTCCTGCGGTCCCCGACTGGCCAGACGACGTGGTACAGCAGCTGGCCGGCGTCAACCAGCACCACGTCTGGAGCAGGTGGAGTCGTGACAGAGAAGATGTTGGCTAGATCCACGCTGCGCTGCTGCCCCAAGACCAACAGACGACTGAACAGTGTCTGGACGTCGTAGATGGCCTTCCCATCTTCCAGTTTACTGAGTCCAGTCCCTACAGCCCTGATCGACGAGTACGGATGCTTGAGGAAGGGCAACAAGGCTGTGCTCGTCAAGTGTCTCTGTCACGACACCGACGTCTTCGTCCTCCTGGTGTACTGGACATCAAGGATGCGGGTCGTCGGCAAGATTCAAATTCAAATGGAAAAGTGGAATGGCGATGTCCTGGACGTCAACAAAACCGTTGAGCGGTTAGGCCCCAGAAAGTGTAGCCAGCTTCTCGGTGTACATGTGCTGTCAGGCTGTGATATGGTGTCGTACCCCTTCGGAAAAGGAGAGCAGTCGGCACTCAAGCTCCTGGAGATAGATATACCAGGTCTTGATCAAGTGCTCGGACAGCCTGGCGCGACCCACGCTCAGCTCAAGGCGACAGCAGACAGCTTCTTCTTCCCCCTCTACGGTCAGAAGAGCTGAACGACAATGAATGACGCGCATGCTCGCTTCTACCGCAGCCGTAAAGCCGCCACCACTGAAGAAACTGCACGTGCTTTGAACTCACCTTCAGATGCTACTGTGGAAGGCAGCGGACCAACGTGACCCACCCGAAGAAGCTCAAGATATTACCAACTTTGGTTGGAGCACCGAAGGCTCCAACATCACACCGGCCGTCTCAACAGACAAAAGACATGCATGTAACGTTAGGTACACTCTTGCCATTGCCCTTGACCAAGGCATTGGCCTCCGAACTGGAGCTGGTCCCAGGCCGTCCTTGTAAATAAGAATTTGTTCTTAAGTGACCTGCCTGGTTAAATAAAGGTTAAATAAATAAATAAAAACAGTTCCAGTTGCTCCCCAAGCGCTCCTGGATGAAGTGAGCTGCAGCAGGGCATGCTGCAGCTGCAACAGTGCAGGCCTTTCATGCATGGACTACTGCAGGTGCGAGGGAGGAGTCGCCTGCTGTAGTCCATTCACGAGCAAGCAGATGGTCATTGAAGATGATGAAGAGGAGCTAGGTGTAGACGATAATGATGAGGAGTTGTAGAGGATTGTGACAACTGGGATTTAGACTCTGTTTTAAAGCTCCTATATGTAGTTTTATGCTTTAAACAGATAATAATAAAATTTCTGGTGATTGCATAGTATAATGGCAATGGGAGAATGAAAAAATCGCGGTTTATATACATTTCCTAGAAGCCTTGTATTCAAAATGTAATTTCGTCTGCCACCGGGCAGGAAACCGCGGGAAATGTGACGTTTCGCTTTACGGCAGACAGGAAGTGCGTTACCAAGTCAGGAAGAGATTCAGCTTGGCTTGTAGAGATAGCTTGCTGCTTGTAGCTGGTATAATCGAGTCAGCGGCAGGACGTTGTTTATAGAAGTTACATTGCTTACAGTAAACGTTCTAACTTACTTTGAGGAAATGGCGGACTCCGGACCTAAAAGAAAGAGAAAGCCTTTGTCGGAGGAAGCAAAGAGAGAGAGAGAGATTGAGCCCGGATAATACCAGTGTCCCTTGGACG
>OMLI01033676.1:0-16104 GCA_900302605.1 Rondeletia loricata
TGAAATGTGTCCAGCTTTACATAACAAGTTGATTATGCTTGTAAGTTGTTAAGCACTGTAAGCACATTTATCTATTTATTAAAACATTTTTTTCCTGTAAACTTAATTTGCACAAGAGATTTTAGTGAGGTATTATTTTGTATCCTTCCACTTCCTTTAAACATTTAACTTAACACATGGAGACGTGGACAAGTTGCGGTCAGTGTGTGTTAAAGAGGCACTATGCAATTTGTTGTACATTGTTTAATGTACGATTGGCCAGTTTGTGATGCACACTAAAGAATCTGATAAGCTTTCATGTCAATTCTGTGAATAAATACATAATTCCTGCTTTTTGCCTTTTTATGGGTATTTCTTCTTCTTCAGTTACACAGATATCGTGATGTATCGTAGATTAAATGTCTTGCAATATATCGATTAACGCAGATATCGTGTATCGTGATATTATCATTATCGAGGGCCAAATATCGTCACAGTATCGTATCGTGAGTTACTCGTATCGTCCCACCCCTATATAAGACCTCTGCTGGGGACAAAATGTCAGACATTTCTGTGTGGTAGGGGGTTGTGGATGATGAACTGTGTCTGACCTGGGAGAGCACCTTTAGGACAACAAACCACCACCAGGCACCTTTATCTGCCATTACACCTCTCAACTGCCAAGAGGATTGCAGGGGGGATATGGGTTACAATGTGCTCACCAACATCGGGAAGAACAGCGTGATTGAAATGTATGGCAAAGTTTAGGCAGATACAGATAATGCACTGGAAAGACTAATCCCGAACTGTGGTCTGTATGCACTTCAAGATGAATACACAGTAACTACAACATTTAATGTTATATATTATTTATAATAGAAATATTAATTTATTACTGTTCCTGTAGTACGCTTCAACATACCGATATTTAACATGAAAAAACGTATGATGTGAAGTCTAGTCATCTTCAGGACAGCTAATAGAAGAGATTATTTTAGTCGGGATTCAAAAGTAGAAATGAAGACAGCTGTGCACAGAGGCGGAGAGAGGGCGCCTAAAGCACTGAGGAAAATTAATTTTAAAAATCCTATAATAAAAAAAATAAAAGCACTTTAATGCAGGTTAAAAGCTTGAACAGAGTAGACTCCCTATTGGGGAGACCTATAACGAACGTTGTGAATATGCTGATATTTTCTGTATATAGCCTAGTTAATGTGTGTTATAGTTAATGCGCCGTACATTAGATTTTATCTGTCTGGTGCTGATCCTGTTACTGCTAAATATAAAACGACCATGGTCTACAGTGATCAATCAAGACCCATTTGAAACTGAATGATAGCAGCCAGAATTCCTCTCATCACGTCTGATAAAATGACACTCCAGATTTGCGTGGGGCCAATTCAATCACACTGACACTTGGGGATGTTAATGTGACAGTGCAACGGACAGACACTGGGAGTCTGGGTATGACAGGAGAAAATGTTGCTGGGGGCAGGCCAAAAAGACTGACTTTAGAGGTAACCACAGGGACCAATTAGATGGCCTTTATCAATTTTTAATGTACATGCTGCAGCTGTCAGTCAGGCATTTCATTGAAGTACTTGTAAGCAAAACTGATATCTTAACAGGGCAGCTACAGAATAGGTAGGTACAAACAGGCATGTTAAAACATTTATACTTTTGGGGTTAGCTTGACATTCAGGTACTTGGCCTGTACGTTCACTGCTTAATGGCTCATCTGCTCCAAAACCTCAGATTTGCAAACTGAGGTTAAAAACCAAAAGGACATACTTACGGCCTTCACAGGTTGCAAAATATGTAAACAGTGGCAAATTGTATTATCCTATTTAAGCTACTTAAATTGTATTTATTTTAAAAAGCGTCTCCAATCCTCTCCTGTTTGCAGAAGGTCTATACTGTATGATTAATCTATATGATCAAACATTTAGGTATAGGCAAGTACTGAAGTTCTGTCAACATGTAACAAGGTACTGCAGACATCACACAACCACCTCAAACACAATATTTGGCCCTTCTTGCAATGTACCCTCCCCTCGTTTCTCCACCGCTGGGCCAGACGCCAGAGCTCCAGAGAGCCTTATTCCAAGGCCATGTGCCTTTTGCTGACCTGCTTCAAAAGTGAAAAATTAAAACATTTGTGCTATGATATTAGCATAACTACATGCTTTACAAAACAATAACAAAGTGGCAGTGGATACATTTCCCCTACCAGCAACCAAAAAGGTGGGCTGCTGTTGGGAGGGCTGAGCTGCAGTTGGCTGAGGGCTGACCCTTGAACTGCTGAGCTGAGAATTTGTGGGCTCCCTAGGTGATTTTGCTCCTCAACTGCAGTAGGAAATTTACAGCCCTGTCGGCCCTAAAGCGTCCAGGGCCAGAGCCAGGATTAGACTGTGACCAGCACCAGAGCCCATGGATCACCATAAATCTCCACTGATTGAATGCAAATTGGAAAAGTACACTATGTATGTCGGTATACATCATGAGAATAAAGCTTGCGCACCAAACACACACGCCCATTCTCTAAATATGCAAGCCTTATTTTATGTGCGTGTGCATGTGTTTGTGTGTACATGCACAAGTGAGTGTATGTGTGTGAGCAGGCAGGCGGTGGGAATTTATGGGCTACATAGTGGCTCACACATTTGCATTATAAATCTCAATTACATAGCATTATTTGTTTACCAGCCCACTCAGATGGAATTCTCATAAGGTGCCCTGCAGAGGAGGGTCATAAATTCTTAATAAACTGCAGTGCAGACCTTTGTAAGGCACTGACCTAAATCCTGCAGCTCATCTCTGCACTACATTCATTTCTTTAAACTTTAATACGGCTCTATTACACACATTTAACTGGTTTTCGGTATCCTAAAACTAGACCACTTCCACCTGCACGTCTTTGTTGGAATACAATATGCACATACAACATGCCATAACATGATCTTGTGCAGGAAAGTGTGGAGTGAGATGCTGTGCTATCAGTATGGGACCATCTGCCAATGTGTTTTATATGAAGAGTCAACCCTCATAGGCCCTCCAGGCCTGAAGCACAGAGGGCGAGTGATTAATATGCCTAGGTTAATGAGCAGTCCCAGCATTGCCTTTGCTTCCCTGACAGTATGTGTGCATCTAGGTGGTGATTCACTTTACTATTGCTGCTGGAGTACGCAGACCATCTCAACTTGCCATGTCTTTGCTGGAACTGGGCTTCTGGCATCCCCTGCTTTGTTAGAGATATGCCCCTAAATATATAAACCACCTACGTAAATACATTTTAAAAAGCTGCCACCTGGTAATTACGCTGCTAATTAAAGGCGAATCACTCTTAATGGATTCAGCTCTCAGGAGGGACTTTCCTTTCCTCCACACACTACCCCTACTTTCTCCCTCCCCCACTACCCCAGGTCCGTCCCTGGGAGCCCTGGCTGATGTGTTGTGGTGGTGAGTGTCGCCTAGCCTGCTAGTGTTTTAGTCTGTGCTGAGAGAGGCTAAGAGGGACAGCTGGATGGGTTCAGAGGCTGGTGGGGTCCTCACTCTTGGCAAGGACTTCGGTTCCAACAGCCAAAGCTCTTCATTTATTCATACTTTGAGTGCTTCAAACCGCCAAATCCCCCAATAGTATACACATACACAAAGACATACACACAGAAGAAGAAAAAAAGATGCAGAAATGAATAGCTACAAACAGTCTCAGACAGGGAAAACATTTCACCCAAATCAAAGAAATCCATACACATGTGCATGTAGGGAGGCAGGCAAGTGAACAGACATGCACGTATGTAGGCATATACACTCACACACATGCACGCCCACACACCTGCACAGTTGCCCATCTGTTTTCTTTGGGGGATGACACTGTATTCATTAAAGTGAATAAGCAGCTTCAAAAGCCGCACTGAGGCATGAAACAAAAACATAAAATATAAAAGCACTTTCCAGAACGGCTTGTTCTCTATTCAGATGCAATTAAGGTATGTCTGTACAGGTAAGGGTTTTACTTGGTGATAGACATGGGTCTGCAACATGAAGGATCCGAGGGCAGCTTGAATAAAATATAAAAAATTTGGGGCTTTTGGAGGCCGGAAGCTCATTATGTCAGTTTATGAGGGAGAGATCTCCACTGAAAGCTAACTGCAGATGTTTCCAGTATGCCTAGGCCTAATTAAAACCTATGGTCGTGCAGCAAATCGGATAAAGGTACTTAGCTTTAACATTCCCTCCTTAACTCTGAGAAACAGTCAAAAAAGTATTTTTGTATGCATGCGTGTGTGGGAGGTTTTTAGCTAATTTCAAAACAAGTGGTAAATATTACACAAGTGCCCCATCAGTACAAGGATAAAACATATTTCTCCTCATTACACAAACAATTGGTAGGAAAAGAGCTAGGGAACAAAACGACGTAATTCATGCATCAATTATTAAAAAGTGCCTTGTGTATGCGCACACTGTTTGGAAACAGATATTTAATAATAATGCAAGATAATTCATTGATTCAAAAAGAATCGTTAATGACCACTACAAATCAGCAAAATCCATGACTTGTAGTTAGTCTTGAAACATTCAATTCTCATAACTTAATGATGAGGCTTAATGCTGCTATGACACATTTAGCCAAAATGAGATCAGTGGAGATGTCAACAAAACCTAAGTAAGAGAGACTGACAACGCATCCATGTTTATCTAAATCGAAATCTTACAGCAAACATCTGATGCCAATGTTTGCCTTCCTGCACGCCTGTGTGTTCTTGGATAGAAGTGGAAGAAACCCACAGCTGGTAGATCGCCCAACCACAGAGGCAAGCGATGTCTTCACAGGGGAAGACCATGTCAACCTCAATCTGACAACCATGTCATATATACATATTGCAGACACAGAGGCAGTGAGCCTCTTTTCTGCTTAAGAGGTGGCACATTAATAAGTTGGGGGATAAATCATGTACAGTGTCTCCCAGAGGAGTGGTACAGTGCAAGTATTTAAGTGAAATATGAGGCTATGGATAATTGAATGTGTGTTTCTCTATGTCAAGTAGCATAGTCTCTGGGGTATGGGATAGATGTGGAGAAATGATGGAATGGGGAGTGGGAGATGGAGATGGAGGGACAACGAGAGGGAGAGCAGTGTTTGATCCAGAAAGGAATTGTAAGGACCGATAAGGGGTGGCTCATGAATAACACAAATAATGGTAAAGTTAACATCAGGCTCAATGATAAAAAAAAATTTTTTATTTGACAATGCAACCATCCTAGCTGCAATAGGCTCTTTTGAAAAAATTCTGTCCTACTTGCCAAGTTCACTGAGCGCGTTCTGATTGGTACAAACATAACTGAGCCTCATTTTGGCAGATTCAGAAATGCAATTGAGAGCATAATGAAATGTTACTGTAGCCAACACACAGACAGATGTCTCATTTTCAGCCAATAAAGTAGCTTAGTTCCACAAATCCAATGGCATCATCTTCACACATTACATCTGGGTGGTTATCCCCCTTTTACAGCTTGTTCCTAGCCCAAAGTGTCATGTATATAGACCATTATTTACCATCAGTATTTTCTACTGGACATTTCACAGGGAACTGTTCGCAAGAATGCATGAATTAATCCACTGCAAACTCCTGCGAAATATAGTCAAAGATGCGCAAAACAGAGTTAATGTCTGTTCTTAACAGTGGAAGGAGAGCAGGACAAATCTCAAAATAAGAGCATAGTAGGATGGAATGCTACCATTTAGGGAGAAACCCAGGAAAATCTTGTGTTATTATAACTTTTTTCTAAAGATACACAAGAGAACCAGTAGATAACATCAATTAATCTACAGAGAAATGTGTTCTGCTCAGTCTTTTGTTTTCACAGGAATTGTTTTTTAGTATTTTAATTTTGGCTATTCCTGTGGATTTTGGACTTGTGAAATCTACCGGTCCTGCTGGGGAACTACTGAAGAGCTTTATAACTTTTATGTTGATGTATGTTAAAATCAGCAAGAATCCTAAATGTGTGGGTTGCCAAGGCTAAAGAAAGGGAAAAGTCTAATACTATTCTGCACAGCATGCCATCAGCAGCCACCGGAGATTTACACCAAACTATCCTTTACATCTGTGCTGTACTGAGTTTCTCCCATCATGCGTTTTAACAGCACATATTCACATGTGTACAATGTGGCAAATAACAAAAATTCTGTCCATATATTAGGGTCACTGGCGCAATGGCTTAGTCTAGATCAAGCCCTTTGGGATGGGGTTCATTTCAGACTTACGTTGTCAGCGATGGTGCGGCCCAGCTTGTCCATTCTTGATCCTGCCTCTGCGATTTTCTTGGCGGCGCTGATGACATCGGATGTGTTCTTCAGTGGCCCTTTCCCCCTGGGAAAAAAGCAGCAAGATAACTCAGTTTCTGATCTACTGCAGCCTCATTCAATATGCAAGAGCAGCATCTCAGTCATGGAGCTGCTGTGTGTTTTTGAAGGTTGTTTTTCGGTCAGAGACAGGTATGGACAGAAGCGTAATATATAGGAATAGATCAGGCAAATACAGCACAAGTACACATGTGTGCTCAGGCACACGCAATTCCACACACACACAAAACACAAACCTCTGGCACAGTTTTGTTCAGCCAGGGTTGTGAACATTTTATAACCCATTAAACTCGGGGGCGCAGCCTTCAGTCTGGAGGCCATCACATCAGAGCTGTGGCCATGTGCTTGCGATCGTAACAGAAATTCTCCTTTCCAATCCTGCTGTGTTTATCTGTTTGGCCTCTTTAATTCAAGCGGCTTCACAGGCTTTATTAGAATGCTAAGAAGCAAGTAGGACTGGTTTCATGTGTATTGGCTGAGGAGAACCAGATGGTCTAAACAACACAATACACACCACCCACTCTTCATTTGTGAGGTCATTTTCTGCCATGGATAGTGGGACAAAGAGGGAGAGATGAACATAGGAGGAAAAAAGAAATGATTCGAAGTGGAAAGAAGTGAGAGCCCAACTCAAATTAAAGGCTCTGGTCAATGTCCTAATGCTATACCTCTATCCCCCTCCACAACCAAAACAGAGATAGTCCCAACACAGGCCAGTCCAGCCCTGACCAAACCCACTGTAAAGCTTGTCAGCCATTTGCCAGCTTTGTGCCCCCACATGGGACTCTGGGACACAGTTGGCAAGAGGCACAAATTCGATTCAAAGCTGCTCTCTCCAGGCTAAAAAATTTGCCATCCAACCCAGAACTGATTGAATTTTGTGTTTTCTTCTCTCCCTTCCTCTTCCCTCCCCTCCCATCTCCAACCCTTCCCCTCTCTTGCTCTCCCTCTTCTGCTCTGTTGTAGAGCAAGTCAGGGTACTCGTGGAAGAGGCCATGCATCACGGCACAGACTGGGAGATCTCTGGGGACTGGTCCACCTCTGGAGACAGAGCTGGAGGCATTGTGATGGGTTTGAAAAAATAAAAATGAAATAAGAAAAATCTCTAAAATACAGCCTTAGCTTGGCTCCATACAAACACAACACTTAGTTTAACAGTGATTAAACATATACTGTCAAACCATCTCATAAATATAGCCAACATTGTTTTCCTGTAAAATACTGTTGACAAAATGTACTTATTGTAAGTCGCTTTGGACAAAAGCGTCTGCTAAATGCCATAATGTAATGTAATGTAAAATACTCCTTGCTTAAATATGCATTAACCATAAGAAGCAAAGGGATAGCACTCAGTGTGCTGTAACTGCTAAATTTCCTCCATATTTCCAACACTCCCTGGGTGGCAAAGTAACTGTTTTGCTATAGGGAGAGGAAGAAATGAGGCAGGGAGGAGGGACAAGGGGACTCCTGATTTACCCTTATCAGATTTTCATAGTGGATTTATACATGGAAGAGGGGCTGGGAGAATGTCAGGTCTGGTGACAGCCGCAGGACTCCAGATGGGAGTAAGCCACATCGGGCCAAGCGCTCCACAACACAGAATGCTCTAAGACAGGTGGCTCCCAAATATGTTGCATGCTTCCAAGCCACACATGCCTTATTCATGAGAGCCACCATACAGCCATAAGCAAAGTAGGAGTCAACAAGAATCTCTCTCACTCTCTCTGCAGATAAGTCAAGAGAGGGGCCCAGATCAATTTCCTCATACAACATTAACCTTGGCAAGGCTATGTGCCAGCTCAAGGTTGAGGGGGCAATAATTTGGGCGTGGGCTGAATTAGCCAGCTAGTGACCTTCCATGTGCTACTGCTGCATGTGAGAGTGAAGACATAATGTGAAGATATATCCCCAGACAGACAAGTATCCAAGTGACCCCCCCCACACACACACACGCATCCAGAGAAAAATACAAAGCACTCACAACAATTTCAAATCATTCTCCTTACTGTTTAAATTATGTAACCATTGGGAAGTAATTTTTCCTTTTCATTTGCCTTCATTAATTAATTTTGCTACAACATTTTCATTGATAAAATAGTTTAGTGTGTTCCTCTTACTTGATTTGTAGACCAAATTGAAATACATGTCCTGAGTGGGTATAGTAACAGTAATGGAATTATTTAGGAAACGGTTCCTTCCCTCTAATTCAAATGATACAAACATGATTTAACATGTAGAATTCAGGCAGATAAATCCAAAAACGATTTTACCACCTGAATACAAAACGTGAGTACAAGTATTGTAAAAATAGTGTTCAAATAAGAAGTCAAAAAACTAAATTGTGATACATGCCCTTAAATAAAAAAAGTTTTAAGTAACATTGTTGAAATTCCCACAGGATTGTTTTACATAACATTTTTCATATGACCTTACCAGACAAACAAGCATACCGTGATATACACTGTCGGTCTAAAAATGTTATATGATGTTATATGCATTTTTATTAGGTGGCATCAGCCGTGTGTGTGTATAGGCGCGGGGCTTGAGATGCGAGGCAGCATCATTTGCATGTTATTTACATGCAGCAAAATAGGTGTAGTAGGCAAAAGGCTGCTTGCAATCTTCTCTTGATCCTTTGGGTAAAAAAGGATCAAATAAAAACTTGTAGGATTCAGTGGACGCTCAGTTGGATCACTGGCTGTCTCAGCACTCTGAACTCTGCTACAGCTTTCTAATATTATACCTCCATAGCCATGGAGACAGGATCTTTGACCCATTCAAAAAGATGACGATGGAGAGGCAGCATTTCATCGTCATTACCACTATGACTCAGAGCTAGGCACAAGATGTCCTCTGAGTAATTCACTTGAATATTTAAAAAGGCATGGTCACACAAATACTCAGCCAGTCAAAATGTCTCCTCACCCCACACACACACACACAGAGAGCTAGACTATCATGCTGAGACAGACATTTTCTCTCACACACCAAGAGAAGCTTCATAATTACCACACAGCCAGATATTCAAATGTATCAGGTACACACATCACACACAAGCACATATGCACGCACAAACACATCACACACACCACACCATCATACACAGCATATGGCAGGGATTCTCAGGTGCCAATGAGCTTAGCTTCTGTCATATTTAAACAAGATAGCTTTTGGACTCCTCTGCCTGTCAGAGAAAAAACCTGACCTTTTCCTGTTAAGAACTGCCCTCTCTCTCTCACAGCTTTTCACAAAGACAGTTTTCTGCAGAGGAGGCCTACAGCGGAACTCTAAATTCACACTTGATGCCTTGCAGTCATATTATTTCTCAAGATGTTTACATTGTCCTCAGAAAGTATGCAACCCCCTTAACTTTTCCCACATTTTGTGGTGTTGCAGCCTGAATTCAAAATGAATTAAATAGATTTTATGTCAACAATTTACACAAAATAACCCATGACAATGTGAAAACATTTTTTATTTGAAAATGCAGTATAGAAATCTCTCATTTAAACTAGAGGGCACTCAGTAGCGTGCATACCTCCGCCACGGCCAACAGTTCCAAGCCATTCATGGCCCATGACAAACCTTTTGTCAAAGTTTCGTGGTGTTACGTGAATCCGTTCATAAGTTATGCGCCTTTTAGTGAGGGCACGCCCCCTTTTGGCCAATGGCCGTGGAAAGTTAATCAGTTCTTCCTCGGCCCACGATCAACCTTTCTACAAAGTTTCGTGGTGTTATATGAATCCGTTCGGAAGTTATGCGCCTTTTTGTGATTAGCCACGCCCGTTGCCACACCCCCTTTCAGCCAGTGGCCGTGTAAAGTTAATAAGTTCTAAGTTGGCCCATGACCAACCTTTTGACAAAGTTTCGTGCAAATCCGCCCAGAACGTTTTGAGATATCCTGCAGACAAATGGACAAACAGGGGCGAAAACATAACCCCCGTCCATCTCCGATGGCGGAGGTAATAACAACCCCCGATTAATACGTTGTAGAAGCACCTTTGGCAGTGATAACAGGTTTTTTTTAGTTTTTTTTTTTTACAGATTGGCAACTTTTGAATTTTCTCGTCTTCCTTGAAGATTTGCTAAAACTTGGTCAAGTTGGATGGGGATGGTCTGTGAATAGGGATGGTCTGTGGTGTAACAGCACTTTGCATTATGGCTGAAGAGTTCAGATTTTGTTTTAATCAAACTACAGTCTTTTGCCTCATGCTCTCTGTCTTTCACTGCCTTTTTAAAAACTCCAGGCTGCTGTCATGTGCCTTTTTCGAGGAGTTGCTTCTTTCTGGCCACTCTGCCCTACAGCCCAGATTTGTCAAGTTCTGCACCGACTGCAGTCCTTGCGACAAGATCTCCCATTGCAGCCAAGGAACTCTGTAGTTCTTTCGGTCCATGGGTTCTTGATCACCTCCCTGACCCAAGGTCCTTCTTGCCTAGTTGCTCAGTTTGGTGAGACGACAAGCTCTATTAAGACTCAGGGTAGTTCCATATCTTTTCCATTTCCTAATGATGTTGACTACTGTGCTCTTGTGAACTCCCAACACTCCAGAAATTGTTTTATGCCCTCCCCCAGAGCTACAGTGGCTTCGGAAAATATTCAGACCCCTTCACTTTTTCGACACTTTGTTGTGTTATAGACTTAATTTAAAATTGATTTAATTTATTATTTTTTTTGCAATCAATCTACATACAATACCCCATAATGAGTAATTAAGAATTAAGCGAAAACAAGTTTTTAGAAATTTTGCAAATGTATTAAAAATCAAAAAACATATCTCATTTACATAAGTATTCAGACCCTGTGCTTTGACACACCAAATTGAGCTCAGGTGCATTCAGTTTCCTTTGACCATCCTTGAGATGTCTCTAGAACTTGATAGTAGTCCACCTGTGGCAAATTAAATTGATTGGACATGTAGAAAGCCCCACAGATCACAGTGCATGTCAGAGCAAAAACATAGCCATGAAGTACAAGGAACTCTCTGTAGACCTCAGAGATAGAATTGTTTCGAGGCATAGATCTGGGGAAGGGTATTAATAAAAATTGCTAAAGCATTGAAAGTTCCCAGGAGAAAAAATCCACTTTGACATTACGTGTTATTGTGTGTAGACCAATGACCCAAAAAATTTTCTTTAATCATTTTGTAAATCAGACTAACACCACAAAATGCAGAAAAAAAGGCACTGTACATTGAGTGCTGCCATACTAGGGGTCGAACAACTCAGCACAAACATGCTTGCAAAGTAAACAATGCCAAGTGCAATTTCTTACTGAAATAGCACAGAACTTAGAAAACATCTGTCATTGGGTGTGGTTTTTACAACATCTCAAAATACTTTTTCAGGCCACTGATCCAGTAAGAAACCTTCCCTGATTTGTCCTTTAATGACATTTAAAGCTACATCTATCTAGTGCATCATACCTCTCCATACACCTGAGGAAGTTTGAAGGCCTAAAAAAAAGAGCACTGATGCCTACAAATACTCTGTAGCTGGCTCGGTAGTTGAGCCAAGAATATAGCATCTGAAAGAGGAAATATTTTTTGTCAAAGGACAGGTAAGAATCATTTAATCAAATTTGTAAACATCAGATGCTAAAGTTGCAAAAATAATGAACATCAAGCCAACACTGGCACCTAATCCAACATTACAAAATTCTGTCAAAATGCATATCACACACATTTCCCAAACTGCATTTTTGCAAACTGTGGGGGAAATTGTGGCAGTTTGCAAGGATGCAGTCTTGATAGTGTGTGTGTGTGTGTGTGTGTGTGTGTGCACACGGCATCATCTAAACAATAGTGTGAAATTCACAATCTTGCTGGCACAAAAACAGTGCTACTAATTGGCAGAATTCTCTCACTACAGGTCAAACACTCAACATGGCCCCCACTCAACTGTGGATTATGGTGCAAGATGACAGTGCTCATGGACACTTGAGTTTGAGCCATTGACACCACAATATAATACATATGGACTAATAGGAGATGCTGTGTACACAGTGGAGCGAGGGGTGAATCTGGCCACCCTGTAATAGCTCTGCTCAGAAAGCCTGTCCATTTAACATTTACATACACAGCACTACACATGTACCAGAGAGAGGGGAAATTTGAAATATTGCTTACGGCTATGCAGAAAAAGAACAGGGGAACAAAATCAAAATACAAAATCCCACCTACAGTGCTGCTTGAGGAAGATTAAGAGCGTTGATGCATGAACAGTAGTGTTCAACTGGGTGCATAATATATTGCGGATACGGACAAATGTTGGGAAACAAATGTAGGCTTATTAGGTGATTGTCTGACGCGGGCTGAGCTTGAAGACGCATTCTGTCTGGAGGCATTTTGCTGCTATTGCACAACCATGGGAATATCAATGTGAGGAGTGACTAAGCTGACATGCATAACAGCAGGGTGAATAAAGCACCGGATATAAATACTATATAGGATATTCAGGTCAACAGTTGCAAGGGGAAACAAAATTACATATGCTGTGTGTTTGACTGTCCACATGCACAAAACACGACCGCATCTTCCCACCCCACACCAGGTGTCTGGGTGTGAGCCAAGTTGTCGGTCCAAGCTCACCTGGTGAAGTCCGTCATCTCCATCATGATCATGCACATCTGCTTAGCCAGCACGATGATGTCATTGCCACTGTCGTCCCACTTGGATACCTCAGCATCCAGTTTGCTCTTCTCTTCCTGGAAGCTGGCCACCTGCTCTGCAATCTTCGCCTTCTGCTCCTGGGGCAACTGGGCCATGATAGCCTAAAGGAGGGATAGTGGAAGGACATAGAAGGTAAGTACAATGGACCACAACGTGACCTCTTCCAAGGACGCCCAGGTGTTTTTTTGCCAGTGGGAGAGCATCGTGTTGTATGAGATTATAGCAGCAAACTCAGGGTCCGAATTTACCACATGCCAAACGCCAAATGCTGGTAAAATGTGCGTGGTCACACGCCACACTGGTCGGTGACGTTTTGCGACAGTAGCATTTGAATGCCTTGGTTATATATAGTCTTTGATACAGCCATGATGAATTACAAAGCACCCGATTCTATACATTGAAAACGGGTAGAGTGAGACATATTTCTCTGTAGCATTACACTGCTCTTCTTGGTTATCCGCCAACGATGTATGAATGTGTGTGTGAATGGGTGAATGTGAGACATTTACCATTTTACCATTTACTGATAGAAATGAAGTTCAAAAATGTGATGTAGAAGAGACCCATACCTACTCTTCAAGGCTGGGTTCAAAACTCCTGCAGAGCCATTGAGTAACATATTATATGATACAGCATCTCCTGGTAGCTCGAGAGTGAGGAGGTTGGTCAGATGGGTGAGGAAAAATACACATTTATTTCACTCTATGCCTCTGGCCATTAAAGAAGATCAATAGAAGGACATTTATTTAGCGGTGCTTAATATCCTGTGCAAACGTGTTTAGCACTTTATTTCAACTCATCCTGTTGAGGTGGACGGTTAAAGGGCAGCTTCCCAACAGGCAATCAGACATTCAATGAATGAGCTTGTGAGGCCGAAGTGGGCAGATACTTAAGGGTAGAAAATCAAATACAGCAGCAAGAACGTTCATGCTATTACTGGTAAATAGGGATTCTCTCTAGAGTCACCTAAGCTTAAATAAGGCTGTTCACAGCGGTGCAAGGATGAAGGACCCCTACTTAAAGCATCATTAAAGTTTGGTAGAGGTTTGGGTTGTGTAGTTACCTTGCCATGATGTAACTCTAAATATTGGCGAGATATCTTCAATAGTTGCTCCGTAGATTCAAACTTCCAATCCAAAATAGTGTTTTTTTCTCTCCCCCATAGCCTTGCATTGCACGGCGAAACAGGTCTCAAAGTCACACTTCTAGCACACAAACAAACGTGAACAAAGCGGATTCTGCCAATGTATAAAATAACAAAACTTGATTCAGCGTTTTTTGGAAATAAAAATGTTAACTTCGTGTTGATTTGACTATTTGAATTAGGAAGATGATCCTGTAGTTTGCTTCCGGAATCACCGTGTTTGTATGTTATTGCGCATGTAAGAAACGACCTGCTGATTGGTCCAAATGTCCACACCAACTCCTGAAGCCGGCTGAATAGGGAATGAAGAAAATAGTACCTTTACCAGGGTTTTGTTATTTTATACACTGGCAGAATCCGCTTTGTTCGTGTTCGTTTGTGTGCCAAAATTAGACCTGTTTCGCCGTGCAATGCATGACTATGGGGGAGGGAAAAAAAACACTATTTTGGATTATCAAGTTTAAATCTACGGAGCAACTATTGAAGATATCTCGCCAATATTTGGAGTTACATCATGGCAAGGTAACTACACAACCCAAACCTCTACCAAACTTTAATGATGCTTTAACACAACAGTCAGTTGATCTGTGGTCTAAACAAACTGCATAGAAATGAGGGACCATTCCACTCTTATAAGGGGTGAGAATTTGAGAGGAATTAATTCCTGTGTATTCTTTAAGACATTTAGGCCATTGGCCACTTAAGTTACAACTGGATAGGTGTGGTTACTGGCAAAAAGAAGAGGTTAAAGCTGTGTGGTACAAGAGACAGGAGAACTTGGCGATAATAGGAACACAGACACAATGACAATGCTGGCCCATTAAGTTGACTATTGCATAGCACAAGGATTAGGATTCTGTGAGGCTAAACTGCAGGAGGAGAGGGGTAACGCCCACTTTTACAGACCGGAAGGCGGCGCAGGTTTTTTTAAACCGAGTGGTTCATCTTCTGAAACGTAGACGATTGTTGTTTTAGAAACATTTTTTAAAACGGACACCACAGCCGATTTACAACTTTTTGTCGTCAATAATTTAGAGTGCCAATCTCCCGGACCTGGGACGGGATTGTCGGGAATGTGTGTGCTACACAAAATGTGCAGTCAGTTTCATTTTCATCGCCGTTCATTGTAACGTTAGCAGGTTTTTTTTTTTTTTTTTACTCTCGTCCCAAAATTTCTTTACACCCTCCCCGATCCTGTTTTTTAATAAATTTTTAACTTCAAAAATTGTCGATTTTCCAGGTATTCCAGTACTTGATTTTTTCAGTTCCAAATTCAAGAACTTCAAGTACTATAAGGACCTTGTGCGAACCCTGCACATCTGAAGAACCCAATCTCCTATATGACAAATACAATGTGATTTCAGTGATAATATATTTTAAATTTAGATAGAACGTTATTTTTCATTCTTCACAAGTGATATCACAACTGAAGATGCTAGAGCCATTAACAGGGTATATTCTGTATGTGTAGGGAGCCCAGGACAGGCCTGGGGCCTCACTTATCAACCTTGCGTACGCACAAAACGGGACCTGAAAGTGGCGTAAGCAACTTCCAGCGCCAAGTATGTGACCTATCAAAATAAACTTGACGGGAGAAAGTGCGCACCCGTACGGAAACCTTAACCCATGCGTACGCACAGTTAGGAGACAGGGGAACTTTGCGACGCAGTTGGTGAGGTGGTGAATTGAAGCCAGATTGTATAATGATGCCTCTCACACATCCAGTTTCACTTCATTACAAACGTTAATCATAGATTATATACAGATGGGTCTGATTGACGCGATCATAATGCCAAGATGTGAACCAATCAGTCTGATTGCCGTATAAGCATATAAATACTGCGGTGACATTCGTGCGTAATGTTGCATGATGGCACTCCTGGCACTGCTACAAGACATTGTGGATGGAAGAGTTGCAAGAATTAGGAGGGAGCGAGCGTTCATGG
>OMLI01033686.1:7345-23875 GCA_900302605.1 Rondeletia loricata
CAGACCTTTTGGTTTACTTTGGTATAAAGCGATCCCAGCCGGTCTGGGATCGCTTTATACCAAAGTAAACCAAAAGGTCTGAAGATGTTGGTGAGTCCAGGAGGAGAATCGTACATACTCGACACCAGAATTTCCTTTGGGCAAATAGGGTGAATCTACAGGCTCTAACTTAGGGGGGAAGAGACGCTCTTCTCTGTTGCAGCCCCACTTTGTGATTGAGGCTGATAAGATGGGTGTATTTTTATATAAAAACGTTGCCTAGTGCACCTTTAAAATCTGGTTCCTCTGCTTTAAGCCCCAGTCTACAACACCTAAAGAATCTTTTCATAACAGAACAAATAAAGAAAGACAGGGAAACAGAACGTTTTCCACCCTAAGCCCTCACTAACTAACTAACTGAGTAAAGTAGCCTATATGTCCATGCAGACTTTAATGTGGCAACACAAGGGCTGTAAAATACAGCACAATATACAGACGCTCCCACTTCCGCTAGTGTGTTTAAAGTTGCATTAGTTTGCTGCTGTGAGCTTGGTGCTGGTTGTAAACGATGCTGCCCTAATTTCATGGCATTCCGGGGCGAGCGGAGAAATCCTGCCTCATTTGTCTCTAATTTGTTCCCAGTGCACATATGAGAGGGGTTATAAATACATTAGTCCTCTCCATAGCGCAGCGCATTGGGGGGCCGCTGGGCAATCAAGCAGCCTACGTATAGTACTGCTGTATACCCAGCCCGGCAGTGGCAGCGTAGAGATGGGACAGAGTGTACCATCCACCTCATGCAGTGACTGCGAGCAGGTTGTGCCGTCCCAGGGGTTTGGTTTGCGCTATGCATTAAAGCCTTGAGCATTTGGACAGATTGGATGCAAACTAGCGCATTAGAGGGAACTGCAGGCCATGCAGTCACAAAACTACTCGTATCTCTCATCACCCTGATGCAATCCACCGGTGGTTTGAGTCAGTGGTGCGGAAACATCAATTAAAACATGAAGATTATCAGTACATTTGTCATTAGCCTGAGGAGGAGGCAACCATGACCAGAATTTCTGTCTTTTCTCTCTCAGACACGCACACACACACACACACACACACACACACACACACAGGATTGCCTATGGGACCTTACAGGGCGAGAGATAGGTCTGAACTTGTCCTCCACTTGGGAGAAAATCAAATCCTGGTGCATTTTCATCAGCTGTCAGTGTCAGGCAGATATTTCTGCCGGGCTCGGCAGGAAATTGGGCTATTAAATTACAGCTTTTCACAAGCCCCTCGTCATTCTGTGCTGCTTTCCTACAGATGTTCTATCAAAGTAAGTCATTGTAACCATCTATCTTTCCCATGGCTAAATATCTTCTTTCACTAGACCCAAAATGCTGCTCTGTTCTCTCCCGTCTCTTTTCTGTCTTCTCTGCTTCCCTCTCTCTCTCTCTCTCTCTCTCTCTTTCTCTCTCTCTCTCTCTCTCGCTGCTGATATCTTGGCTTAATTTGCGCCTGCTTTGGGTTCAAGCACAAAATCAATTTCAGAGAGGTCAGCGGGGGTCAGTGGCCAGGCCAGAGCCTGAGCGAAGAGGATTACTAATTATCATGCAGGCGACACGGCTTCCATATTGGGACATCAGCAGCCTAGATATCACATCTGTATTATGCACTGTCTGAGAACCAATCACAAGATTTGAAATGTGGAAGTGGGAGCTACTGTAGCATAGACGACCAAAACACATTCATTCACATGTTTCAAACCTTATTTTCAGCCCAAGAAATAGATAGAGTTATGTTTTTCATTCCAATAAGAAGTATGAGGCAGAGGTATGCATTTCCAATGCCGATTTCATAAGAAGCATGGTGTGTGTTTTTGGAGACCATGCTCATAATAAAACATTGGTCTATACATTTACCAGGAAAGAAATGATGGAATAAGAGGATCTGGGAATATGATTGAAACTGTCACTATCACTCACACTCTTCCATCGACTGTCACACTACAGACAAAGGCTTCCACGCAGTCAACTTATATTTCATGCTATACTTCTCATAACATGGTCAATGGCATCAGCTACGGTTGTGCGATGTACGGTGTCATCAGACATGGACGATGGGCTGTGTCAATGCCGATGTGACTTTTTCACGTGGCGATGTTGAGCTTTTCTTTTTCCATCATTATAATATTTAGAAAATAAAATTTTGTTTTTGCTATGTAGCCATTAGCCAAAACAACAAAATCATGTTGTTAGAAAAGAGGCGTAGGCCCAGTCACCTGACCTGTCTAGCAGCGGTGTGCTTGTATTTGCTGGGTGTGTGTGTGTGTGTGTGTGTCTGTGTGTGTGTGAGAGAGAGAGAGACAGAGAGAGAGAGGGAGAGAGAGATAGAGAGAGAGAGAAGGGTGCAGAGAGTGCAAATGTTTTTTGTTCAATTTGACATACTGTCGAGGCTGAAAACGAGTTGCTGGCACTGAATTAGACAAGGCATGTGGCATTATGTTGGATACTGGAGCCTGACTTTATTCTTTGATCTTGAGTTATGAGACGCGATTGTCAGATAATGTTGTGGTTACGTTGTAGAGACCCGTGATGATGCGCTCTCTCCGGTGTGTGATTACCTTGGACAGAGAGTGAGCAGTTTATAACAAGCGCTATTGTTGTATGCTCTTTGGGAGTAATCCCATGCTGAAGTGTGGCGGTCAAACCTATGAATTTTTACAGGTTTTATTTGCATCTAATTTATGTAGGGCGGGTTTTGAGCAATTATTGGGCTGGAAACTGTCAATCCAATCTGGCAACACTGGCCTTAAGTGACACACACACCGTTCCCAAGAGGCAGTGTTTATCTCAAAACGATGCTGTTTTCCCCAAAATGTGAACCGAATGGAGTGAAACTCGCATTAATGAGACAGGATTGCACCAATGGACGCCTCTGCCCGCGCCCGATGTCAACGGCCATCGGAGCTGTTTTGATTGGGCGATGTGACGATGTGTAAATGTTGGACACCAAACAACCCTAGACTCAACAGTAGATATGTTTGTGGTTTCTGATATTTATGAGTTTAAAGTCTATATGAGTTTGTTCTGGGGGTTTTCCCCTGGGAACAGAGCACACATATGGCAAAAAATCAGCTGAAATATTCACACTCATATTCATCTGGGGAATTCAAATGCCCATCACCTCCTAATACGCCTCAGAAACCTTGCCATGCTTACTTCAGCGCTGTGTGTTGCTTGAGCGCCGTGTGCTTTCATACTGTTTTGTAGGCCACAAACTGGATTATGGATTTGCATCGCTTCTTATTTTTAGATTTGAATGACATTCCAGAGAATTTCTTCAATTGTCATGATCTCATTTGTACTTCCTCCTGTACTTGCAGAGATGTCGGTGGGGGACCTAGAGCTGCCGTGGCATTTCAAAAGGGGGGGCACATTACGCAGCACTTTTATCCAAGCTTGATGGAACAGCTGCTGTTCCTTGGTTTCTCTCTCTCTTTATCTCTTTCTCCCCCTCTTGTCAGAAACCCTCTCAACTAATCTATCATCCTCTCGCTCTACTTAAACTTGACGTTACCATTGGAAGGCAAAGGTAGAATGAAAGGGAAATGGGATCTCATTATTTCAGACCCGCCGCTCACTCTGCTCGTGATTGATCATTATCGAAAAAGCCCATTTGGAAGCAAGTGATTCTGCTTTAGGAGAAAAATAATACATTGGCCTATGAAAATAATACTGTGAGACCTCACAGAGAAAAGGGAACCATCCTTTTTTCTGTGCAGGCGCTGTGATGGAAAAGATCAATCTTTCACGATGCACCTAAAGTATGCTTTTGAATAAGGCTGACTATTAAATGTATGTATGTTCAGTAAGTTACCAGTAGAGTCGCTTTAAGCTTGTGTGACAAATACAGCATTGGGAGCAGATGATGGAGAAAACAAAACTCAATTGAGGCTCTAAATGTTGCTCTATCTGAGGGTTGTAAATCTCCAAACGTTTCAGATGATGGATAACAGGCTAATCCTTTAAACTAATTTTACAAATGATGTCATCTTCGTAGGGACAGAAATAAATGAAAGAAATAGAAAGGAGGGGTACCAAGAAAAGTTATCAAGACATAATGTCAATGCGATTTTCCAGGCTGGAATATGACCAAGAGAAAAAGCTCATGTTCTGTAAATGTTTGAGCATTCAGGTAACTCTGCTTTTATGACGGGCTGCTCCCTTATTAAACTTGACAACATCGTCAAACACAACTCTTCCCATGACTGAAATGAAACACACCCAGGGACTATACAGGTCTATCATTAACAGGCAGTTTAAGCAAACAGAAGCAGAAATAATGAGGCAGATGAAAATCAAGTTGTATTTCATTGCATCCAAGGAAATACCACTCACAGAATTTGGACCCCTGGTCGCTTTAGCTCAAAAGAATGGTATAGGTGTGAACCCAACTTATGACAATTATGTTTGTTGTGCAGAAATGAAAGGGCAGATGACAGATAACAGATCCAATCAAAAGTGACTTGCCTGCCAAGATCAGAGCAATGCACATGTTCATTCTCACTGATTGAAATACAGACATTTTGAGCGAGGAGTGCGAGATTGTTTGTCCGTCTCTTACATGATGGAAAGCCAATAAATAGCATGGCTGCTGCATCCTTATGAACACAGTGCCTTTATGACGAGTTTGATATATTTGTTTATGTGAGCGTAGATATTTTCGTACTGATATTTGACAAACAACATATGTAACAAAAATGCTTAGCACAGAATCCTGAGAATCTTTAACAATGTTGTGATTTGATCTGTAGGAGACTGGAACTTTTACAGTCACCATCATTTTGATATTATTCGTTGTAAAACATCTTGGCTTGTAACACTAAAATTGAAAGGACTTTCCTGATCCTCAATACACTATAACATCTGTTCTTTCATTGTTTCTTTTCCTCAGCCATGCTGCCAAAAAGATGTAAGGCAAGTCAGGGAAGAGTTGCATGGAAAGGAGAAAGGTCATATTTTCCAGACAGTCTGAACAGAACCGTAACCTCCGTTCCTCCCTCACTGCTTAAAGCAAGTAAGCGCATCTATTCTCTGGAACAACGCTGTCCCATATGGTGTAAAACATCAAAGCAGGGAAGACATTGATGACAATAAAAGACAAAAGGGCATTTGAAAAAGCAGTTTTATACCTGTCAGAGAGGGTTTTGGGGGTCCTGGCCTGTCTGCCAGTGGATATGACATGCCACCAGGGCGCACACCTTCTGGGAACAGACTCAAACCACACGGTTGGAGGGTCAGACTTAAATTTATACTCCCACAGTACTGACTACCTGTCAGCTGACACTGACAAACAGTAAGCAGGTTTGATGATAGTTGCTCTTGACATTAAGTAGCTTCATTTCAGAAAACAGTGCTGTCAAATCACAAAGTAATAGTTTTGAATTCTGTTGTTGCACAGTAGTTTGGTAACTTTAATTGCATAAATCCCAAGTGGTATAAGGTTCATTGCCAACTGCAACTACTAGCTGTAACTTCCACTGATATTTCCCCCAAAAGTGGATGAGGGAAGGTGGGAAATGATCCATGGAAATGGAGCCCATGAAATCCAGAACATAAGTAGCCTCCGGCATGCCACACACTTGCTGACCCCGCACACCCCACACACGTATGCTCATCCATGTAAGACGTGTGTGCCTTTGCTGCAGCTTAATTTGAGTTCCCGCAGACTGAGCACAGTGGCAGACCGGGCCTGGGAGAGAGCGACGCACCCAGGTGACTCTTCCCCGGCTTAGGAGAAGTTCAAGCCACTCTGGGGAGTTTAGGAGGGCATTTATATGCGCTCAGCACATCTTTATCCCACAGGCCAGAATTTACAAATAGATTTAAAATGAGAGCCTCTGCTTTAATTTTCTAATGCAGTGACCCATCCTGCAGCAGTGCAATAGCGGGTCCCAGTGTGACAATTAAAATAAATCACGTCTGAACAGAATTCGCCATATGTATTCATGCCTCATCAGTAACTGAATTGACGTAAATGATTTATCCCAGGGAACTTAAATACCAATGCCCATACCACATAGGGCTGCCACCCCGCAGCGCTACTGTGAATGATGGAATTGAGTTGTCTAAAGTGAATGAATGAATGTGACAAGATAGACAATGGTTCTCAGTCTGAGACACATGGACATTACCGAGAATTAAGTGCGCTTTGAGGTAGGGATCAACATTTTACTTTACATGCATGGCTTGTATCTTTCAGTGGAATGAACCTAAATGAACTTGAATGTTGCCTATGGAGGAAGTACTGTATGAAATGGAAGGCAACTAAACTCTATGGGCGACTACACAAAATCCTAAGTGATTGATTTTTTCAAAGACATAAAAAATGGATCAATGTGTATTTTAATAGAATATATTTTTTCATATTCATCAATATTGACATTGACATTCTTTTTGATTTTGATTCATTGTTCCCAAGTGCTCTTGTTTTGGCAGAGAATTAACCTTTCATACAAGTGGTCCCTTAAAGTGAAAGCTCTTTTAACATGCCTTGCTTGTGAGACAAAAGGATCCTTTTTCCTCTGGCTCAAAAGGTTTGGCAAACGCTGAAACAGAATAGGCAATCACCAATTAAGTATTATAGTCCAGAATATCTGCATTACTGCTACTTATACCTTCACGTGAAGCACCAGCATAATGACTAGCCTACATGTGAACCTTGCTAGACCTTAAGAAAATTAGGTTTGATATCATGGGCCAACTTCAGTTTTCATTAAAAATGACTGCTATGTAGAAACTTCTTTTGATTATGTAGCGTACTGTGAGCTCCAAATATCATTATGCTCTTGTGTGAAGCCACTTACACTGTTTCAGTTGCAGACCCCCATCGGCCATTACAGTAATGTGAATATGGTGCCCACTGTGTATAAGTATCACCTTCCTCACGATTTGGACATCCTCATCCTCTTGTGCCGCCTCACCCTCATCAGCTTTACTTTCTCTGCTTTTGATTAATCCTGTCTCATTTGAGATTTTGAAACTATCAATGGGAATTATTCAAATCCCCGAGGTATGAAATAGCTACGAGGAGGCTGAGGAAGACACTCATTAACCCCAAATGAAGGGGAGCCCACAGTAAATCTCGATGAATTCGCTCCATCGTAGAAATCTGATTAGTTACGGTGGCTGTACTTAATCCCAGTTGAAGGTGGAAGTTAATTTTGTCCGATGCAAACCCAATAATAATTCAAGACATACAAAAAAAAAGCATGTTTTTTAAGTCAAGTCTGCAAGCTGTATTGCTAGAAGTATTGTAATATTGCCTTGCCATGGGAGACAATGGAACATACATTTATGAAAGCAAAAGCTTGGTAAAATATTTATTTCAGCCTTTGTGAAAGTCCAAAGTTTAAAACGGTGAATAAATATGAAGTTATCAGCCAACTCTGTGGCAGTTTGTTACAACTGAATGAATCCAATAGCTCAAGACTTGAACCAATAAAGGGATACACTTCTATGGATTTAATCACTGGAATGTAGTGGATTGCTCAAAGCCCAGTGCAGATTCTACTGTTCTATTGATCATTCCATTGTAGTTAGAGGCATGTCTTCTCCCTTTCTAAAAAATAATGGAGCTTTTTTGCATTAAGTCATGAAATGCACCATGGATGCCAACCGAAGAGATCAGAATCTTGCCGTATAAACCAAAACTAGACATTCCCCCCTAGAGGGACTTGTTTTAGCTGTAGCACCACATCCAAATTGGATCAGCAGCTGCTGTATATGATTCCATAATTTGAGGCATAATATGTTCCATTAATGCCGGAGCACTCACAGGCATTAGAGAGACAGTTGATGCAAACCTCTCAGGATGTGCTCTGCTTATTCTCTGCCTTATTTCCCAGAAACATGGGACAGACTGGTGCCGCTGCCATTCTCTTACATGCAGATGTCAATTATAGAGGTGGCAGAGAGTGGTGAGCTGTGCACATCTGCCAGTGGATGATGTCTCCCCCAGCACTGTGCAAGCCAATGAAGCATAAATCTCAACCATCAGTTGGCAAGCTTCACCTTAACAATAATGTCTGCAAGAGCTAGAAGCTGCTAGACCTAAAAGCCTATCTGGTATGCACCAGTCTCCACAATTAAGAGTAATTGAGTAAAATTTATTTTACTGGATTAGCCATTAATTTTAGTCTTTCTTTCTTTCTTTCTTTCTTTCTTTCTTTCTTTCTTTCTTTCTTTCTTTCTTTCTTTCTTTCTTTCTTTCTTGTACAGATATCCTTAGATGTTGTTGGGGTTTTTTTCCCTCGCTGCCTTTGTCCTTCATGGGTCACATGGCCTGGAGGGTATATGGGCTATGTCTGTATGTGTTTATGATGGGGGGTTCTTCCTCATCACACCCAGACCTCTGTCACCTGCTGTGTTATTAGGCAAATACAGTACATTAGGGACAGACCAGCTCCACCACTGTTGTCACAGAGAACATCTAGTTATCACATCTTGCGCTCAACCACCTGCTGAGTTCACAGAGCCATCAGCATCCCCCATGACCTGCTTGTGTCTCTGTGTGTCTCTGCTGGAGACCTTGGATATGTTAAACACCCCCACACAGCCAAGCCCAAGTATTCTACATGCAACATCTCCCTCAGAAAATCTAAGCCCAGCACAAACACACACAAACAAACTTGCTAAAGCGAACATTGTAGTGAACATAGCCAACCTCCTATGAATGTATTGAGTTGTACCAGTGTGACTCTGTGTGCTGTACTATATCAGGGGCTGTTTGTCACCCACAATATGGCTGTTTCCAAAGGCATCAGGCTCTAAGTGTGTGGATTACAGCGGTATACATTTGTATAATGCCTGTGATAATGGGATAAAGCAGCTTCCGTGGGAGAAATCTGTGTGGAGAATGGATTATTCCAAAGCTCTGCCTATGGGACGTTGAACCCAGCAGTTATCACAAGCAGTCAGCATCTCAAGTGGGTGCAATGCCTCAGAAAAGTGTTCTGATGCCACATTTTATGTCCGTATTCTATTCTCTAGAGAGAAAACATGAGATGGGGAGGCCACAATCGTGTAGGTTTTAGTCAATAATTACCATAGGAGCACTCGGAAGGATGAGATATAGCTCCATTTTCAAATTAGCATTTGGTTTACATTAGGACTCTGCACATGGCTCGCATTTTCAAACACTTATTTATTGTTCTCTCGTCCATGATACAGGGACCCACTGAACTAGTTTGTATGTTTCTCTTGATAGCCATTATAGAGAAAATTAGCATTTCCATGCATACAAAAGCAATTACCGTCAATTTATACACATTTCATAGAAACATGTCCCCAATTAGAGGGCCATTTCGGGGGACTGATAAGACGAGCAGCTCTCATATTGAACATCTGAGGTCTGGACAGACGGTGCATCCCGCTTTCTCCCAGATCCCTATCTCTGTCCACAGTGCCGGCTTTATGAGGAGTTTGGTATGCAGCTCTGATTTGACTAATTTCAAACAGCTAATTTCACCCTTAATAAGGGAGCGATGGAGAAAAACAAATGTTGCTGTGCTGATAGCGATGCTTTGATATTGGTACAACAGTGAATTGATAGTCATGCAAGCCTAAAGTCTTTATTGTCTCAAAGACAATTGTCTTTTTAATGCGCTCCATATTATTCATTCAGCATATCTTGTTAATTAAGTTGGTAGTGTATCTTAACCAGATTTAACTCAACATGACAAAACCAATACTGAAATATCATATATTTTGTTTAATATATTCTCCAATTCCTTTATTGACTCTAATGGTCTTATGCAGGCATAGATGTTTGCCCTTCCTCAGTGTGTCCTGTTGCCATTTACTTGAGGAAGAGCCATCTCAGGCGACATCTCTGAATCTGTCCATTCATTAGCTCAAACAAGCTTATCTGCTTAAAGTCTTTGGCTGAGACCCCGTCCTCACTGAGGAATGACTCACCTCCATATTGCCTCGTTATTCACCAACAGCAACAATTACGTCACCCTGTTACTGGCTGTGGGAGATTATGGAGTTATTCTCGCAAATCTTCTCTTTACATGATATCAAATCCTCTGCCAGAGGTCTGTGCACGAGGCAAGGAAGAGACAGCCTGTCTAGGCTCTTGATGAACCTACAGTATAGTGATTCAAGGAGGGCCGGTTCACTGATTAAAGTGAGAGAGGGGGGAGAGAAGGTGGTGGAAGGAGAAGAGAAGGATGAGGCTGATAACAAGGATGCTGACATCAGCCAAGCTTAGAGCTCTTCAGGCCAACAGGCAAACGGTCAGAAAAAAACAAAAGGTTCAAAGGTGACAATTGACCACTTTGGTAAGTGAGGGCTCCTCTAACTAATATCTAATATCTAATATCTAACAGATAAGCATAATACTGTACCTCAGTGTTGATCAAATCAAACTAACCCAGCCAGCTGAGTGTATACATCCATAGCTACACAGAAGTATGAGTATAGACATAGTAAAAAAAATACTTTTACAGGTAGTCACATCTGCAATGTAGGTGGGTGAAGCCCAGAGCGTTATAGCTACTATATTGCAGTTGGGATCTCATGATTCTGCCATTTATTTATTTGGGAGCCCTATATATAGGGGAGGAATGGCGCAGGATTGTGAACTCAATCACAGCGCGTGGGGATGTCAGTGCACAGAGCGCTCCCCGTGAATCACACACTGAAAGGCTATCACCCAAACCTCCAAGGTCCACTGCCAACTCATCAGTCATCGCGGACCGGGCCGGGCCGGGGACTGATCAGCCATGCACACACACTGGCCACTGGGGACATTCACAAACTCAGCCCCTCCTTCCTTCTCCCCCATATCCATACCAATATCCAGGCTCTCGCTGAGCCCAGACCATACCATAACATATTCCAAGGTCTGAGTGTGACTTTGCCTCTCAAAATTCTGTCACTCTGCCTATATTGTGTATGAAATTGAAGGCCACAGGCTTGTTCTGTCACACTAGCTGGTCGGCCTAGATGGATTTCCCTACCTTGTTTATAGCTGTAATGTTTATAGGTAGCGGTTATAGAGTGTCATGTAGTTAAGGCTCTAATTATGCAGTATGATATGGATTTGATAAAGTATGACATATTGCACCGTTTGGGGGGTTTATGATTTGATTTTGACACAGTATAATATGTATTTAACCTATGAGAGCATCCTTTTTTGTTTTAAAAATCCTTTTCCTTCATCTGAAGAAAAGAAAAACAGATACTATATGTTCTAAACAGCATATCTCCAACATCATGTGGGCAATGAGGTGAGAAGAAAACATGCATAAATGAGTGACAAGAGACGTGCGGGACATGAGGGATAACACAAATTTGCATGATTACATGGACAGATGAGTGATTTACCTCTGCTTACGTCTGACAGCCATTTTAGATGAAGGACATATGAGCGGCGTTGGATCCTGTATTCTTTAACTGTAGCACCTGGATGAAACTCGCATCATATCCTGTAATTGATGCGTGACCGCGAGGCGGTGGAGGATACAGGGAAACAATGTTTATCTTGCAAATTTTACCACTGGGACACAGATACATTATGAGATGCACAGTGTGGATGATGCAGTGCTTGATACAGTATATAAGAAACATCCTTTGCAATAAAAAACTGTGTGTAGTACCCTGATAAGAGTTTACTGGATTATACAGTGCACAATATTGTACATGCAGTTTAATTCTGACTTTATTTTGAATACTGTATTAGACAAAGGACTGTATATATATATATGGGTTCTGTGCATGAGAGAGAGAGAGAGAGAGAGAGAGAGATCTATTCCCAATGTTTTACATCAACAGGCACCTTCTAATACTCTAGCCTGAACTTTCATGGGGGAAAGTCAACCAATATTCTCTGACCCACCGCTTGCCCTCTCTTCTGTGTGTTTTTTTCAAGTTTTCCAATTACAGTTTTCAAAGTTTAAAAGTATTATCTGCCTAGTTCACGCGCTCTGTGGCTTATTCAAGCCCGCCGCCCCTGTGCACACTGTGCAGCGCCTTCTCCACCGGGCGCATCTCACACATTTGGCACACTCATGCCCAGCCTTTAAACCACATTAGAAAATAGATGATATGACAATTTCACACATATAGCGTTATCCTTTGCCTCACTCCGCTTCACCTGTGACCAAGCAATCTTCCTCAAGTAAGCACAATAATACGTCATTACCATAATGTTTGCATTTTAAAAAATAAAGAAAGAAAATTGAATGGAAGCAGGGTGGAGGTGGGGGGGAGCAGAAATATTTGATTAATCTTCTTAACACGTTTCATGTGCAGATTCTTTGAGTTAATTTCAAGGACCATGCCTAAAGGAGATTACCTCCCCATGCTCCTGCACATTTGCTCATGAGTGATTTTGTTTATTCATGTTTTATATTATAATGCTCCTCCTGCCGTCTGCAGCCACAGAACCACCGGCAAAAATGCAATTTATTTCCCGCTCTGCACGCGATGGAGACGGCTGATAATGTCACCAGGAAATATGAAGACTGCTGGGACGGGACCAAACATCCTTCTATTTATGTATGGAATATAAATAAAATATTTTGTGTGGTTTCTCTTAACCCACACATACACCCAAATACACACACATACCCCCCAAAAAAGTTGCTCCACTTTTACTTTAACCAATACTTATGACTGTGTGTGTGTGTGTGTGCATTCTAATTTAGATTTACATATCTGTCATATGTCAGTAGATCAATATGTATCTACCATAGCATGGATCATTACAGAGAGTCGTATAAAAGGTCAAAGATGCATTCAAGTTCTCGCGGAGGTTGCAGATTACGCATCCCCTCACTCGCCAATCACACTTATCATCAACCGCTAATGCTGCGCTCATCCCAGGCGGCGCGTGTGCCTCCATCGTATAAAAACCCATCTACAGTATGTTGTCATGACATATATGACACGGCCCGCTCATATTTCTCTGCGGCGACTCGGTTATGAACATGCATCAAAGTCTCTCTCATCACCCCTGCTAATATGGATTTATCTGTTCCACTGGCAGCGATGGGACGGCTGACGTAACTGTTTACATTCCGGCCGCTCCTGCGCTCCTTCCAGATGCCGCCGACGATGATGATGACGACCGCCCGCTCTTTGCCTAGCGGACGGCCGGATGGCAGGATTTATGGCCTGCGGTGCCCATCCCAGGCACAAAATGCATTGTCTCTGGGCAGATCGTTCAGCCTGTCCTTGCTTTATTGATCTCACTCCTCACAAGTTCACAACTTCCGCGTTCCTGGTGCTTCGCTTGACAGGCGAGAGATTTAGAGGAGGGATGAGGTCAGATAGAGGAAGAGAGATGGAGGGAAGGGGAGAGAAAGGGGAGGGAGGGAAGCGGGAGGTGGAATGAGAAGGAGAAAGAGTCAAAGGAAATGAGAAAATAGAGAGGGAGGGGACATAAAGAGAGGCTGTAAGAGAGGGATAAGGGAAGGAGAGAGAATGAGTGAGGGGGTAGAGATAGAGAGAGAGAGAGAGAGGGAGGAAAGAGGAGAGAGTTTCTTCCTCTGGGAGGACGAGGCTCTAGGCCAGGTCAGAGAAGATTGATACTTGCGAGTGTACAGAGAATTAGCCCCTGGTACATTGGAAATCCACTGGTAAACACATCCAGCAGCTCTCAAAGGTGTTCACGTCAATCTCGGCACACTCCTTTTACACAGTACACAGTGTGTACACACACACACACACATATCTTTGACTCACTGCAGTGGTCAGTGAAGTACTGTACTACTCTACATCCAAACATCTTCAGCATGTGTGCCATCGTCTTTTCACCTGGTCGTTTTGCTTTTAGCACTTTTTAAAACCGCAGAGACCCCTCCCCTACATGGGGTGTGCGTGTTGACAGACGTACACCGCGCTCTAAGGTGACATGACATGCAGTATGTCTCAACCGTTCACCTCTTTGGTGATAGTAGCGCCTCGAGTGACCTCCTCCCTTCTCCTCTCCCTTCTCTTCTGCGAGAGCTCTGGCCTTTTTCCCCAGAGTCGACAAGATTACATTGGAAACAGCCACTCGGAGCTGAGTTCACAAAGCCCGCGGGGAGTGTGAAGAGGGCGAGGAAGGCGACTTACATAAGGCCAGGCGAGCTCCAAACTCGCAGCCCGCCACCAGCAATGGAGGACGAAGCCAAGGCTCTGCAGTGTTTATAGCAACCCTTGCACAGGCTAATTGGCTTGGCTAACATGGGGTTTGCAATGTACAGTTTGTATATGTGAGTGTCTACTCTATATATTTATATAATGCAGTGTACATTTGTTCACTGTGTGTACAGTATTCATTGTTAATGACTTGTCTGGTGCCTCATTCACCAATCTGATGTCGGAACAGTCATTAGCGGTGCATAAGGAGCCGCTCCGCTGCATTGCCCCTTGTCTTTTGAACTCAGACACTGTGACAAGGATTTCAGAATGACGAGAGATCCGAGCGCAACTCCATTCAATTACTTCTCCGCCATTCGAAAAGCAAACAGACTTCCGAATGGAGCTCGAGAGCCTGAAATGTGAATCAGCATGTGATTCTTCTCAAAAGCAAAAAAAAAATAGATATCGTATTGAAGTAGTGAACGGGGAAATAAAATGAATTGCTCCTGTGTGCTCTGCCGTCAGCATGGAGCGCCTTTGATAATCAGACTTTTTATTATTCTACTGAAGTCAATGAATGCAGAGTACACACAGAGCAGTACACACGGGAGAGGAGCGGGGAGATTTGTGGGGTGTGTGATCCAAAAATAAAATGGGTCATCAAATTACCCCTGTGATTGTGTGTACCTGCCCAATTATGATTGATCTTTGCAAGAGAAAACAAAGTGGTGTATTTGCATGTTAAAGGATGCTCTCTATCTCTTCCTCTCTCTCCCAGCACCATAATTATCTCAAATGTGAAATGCTATGGGTATTCATAATTTATTTCGGCGTGAGGAGGACACAATAGACAACCGTGCAACGCTCTGCCAATTTTTTTCTTTTTATTTTGGTTAATTGAAAATCTCATTTGCATGAGGAGAAAAGCAAACGCTCATTTCCATACATGAGATTATAGAAAGATAACTGCTAGTGTTTGTTGTTCCATATTTGATCTGAGCATTTCCAGCTAATTGCTAAATGCTGCAAATAGGGCTAGAGTGTAACCTCCGAACTAATGTTCACAAAGCAACCGAATGTAAACGTTTCGGTTCAAATGCCTCACTGCGTTTTGTATGTCTTTTCCAATTTTTGTGTGTGCAATCAGGCGAATGTGTATTTATGTCAGAGCCCCGGTGAATCCATATCAAAAACACAGGAAATGCATAGCTGGGTATCTGCCAACTGCATGAACAGCAACGCAGAGGCAGGCAGACACAGTGGGCTGCAGCAGTCAGAGCCAGCGATGTTCCCTATGATGTGTGTGAGAGATCAGAGGTGTCCTGTTTCACCCCCTTACAAACTGCCTCATGTATTCACATACTCTCTCTCTCTCTCTCTCTCTCTCTCTCTCTCTCTCTCTCTCTCTCTCTCTCATGCACAAACACAACCCTGTCTATTCCAGGCGGACACCATTACAGCCCCGGCCTTAGCCTCTGTTCCCTACATGGAGCTCATTAATGCAGCCTCCGACATGGGCGGACACCAGGAGACTTCCAACCCATCCCCTCTTCCTCCTCCCTCCTCCCTCCCCTTTCTTTCTTCCTTTCCCCAAAAAACATGATTAATGGGATTTATTTAGGGGACTGAACCCCAGGTAAAACTGGCCTGAGCACTGCTGGGCACAACTTAGTGCAGCGCTGACACATTTCTGTCTCGCAGAACGTTATGAATCAGTAGGGGCAATTTAAGATGAGGCCATAAACAGCGGAGTAAGCTGTTGTCCAATGAAGGATTTTTTCTAAATATGGCCTGTGGGGATTTGCTGTTGCATGTTGCACAATTATTCACTGAGAGACAGAAACTAAGAGGAACGAGTGTAGTTAACAAGTGTACACGGTTTACATCTTGTTTTATACCCGATTCTTTTTGTCCGTCTTTGTCTTTTTTCTCACTCTCTATTTCTCTTCCCCACTCTGAATCTGTCCTGAATGTTTATAGTGTTGATGATGATTGTGTTATATTCTTCATGTATGACTTGTGGAGGTTACAGAGACCTAAAAGTTCTGTTTTTCTATCACAGGTGATGATAAGGAGATAAAGGATAAGTTGGTGTAGCTGGGATATTGTTTATGGATTCATTCTGTTTTCAAAACTGAAGCATGGCCTATGTTTGTTTACATCCCAACATAAATACCCTGATTCATAAACACAATGACTGCACACACACCCTTGCATAAAATCATACACATATAGGCTACACACATTAACGTACACTGTACACAGCTCTGCGCTACCGCAGTTGTGTATGTGACGACCTCTATGCAATAGCTGGGAAAGGACAACTGTCAAATTAAATGACATAAGGTATATTTTATTTCTCTGTGCGTCTGACCTAAGCATTTTGCCTCAGAAATATGTGCTGTGTATTTTCGTCCAG
>OMLI01033686.1:23895-39131 GCA_900302605.1 Rondeletia loricata
GTATTTTCGTCCAGGGCTCCAGCGCAGGTAATTGAAAAGCATTGCTCAGTGTAGCGTATGCACTCAGACATGCGATGAGGCCACCATTACTGTTTAGCATGGCCTGGAGGGATGGAGGGATGGAGGAGGGATGGAGGGGCTGCGTGCCATGATAGAAATTTTAGATTAAGTGGGACCCTCACACTCCTCTCAATGTCAAGGGGTGAAATATCGCATCTGGAATCTCAAACCCGCACACAGGATACTGGGTGATCTTTCAAACCTGATTTTTCAATTCTATACTCATAAACCTCTAGACAAAGCATTTATTGGCAAAGACATTTCATGCTATTATTATTATTATTATTAACAGGGATCTCATTAAAAAAATAGACAACATTATAAATTGTTTCTAATCATACAAGGCTAACAGTGAATCATAAGCATTACACTCTATGTGCATTGGTTGGATTGGGAGCATATACATGCAGCACTGCAGACCTCAAGTCTAATTCCCCTATAACGGCACACATTATTCTATTTATTTATTTATTTTCCATGGCCTTCACAGAGAGTGTGCAGTAAATGGGGAGGGAGCGTGAAGACTCGGTGCCTCATGTAATAAGCACATAATTAAACTCCTCTGACAATTACATCATGCATTATCAGCCTAAGCCAGATCCATTACTCCTCCCGATCAATGGCTTGGCCACAACAGGGCTCCTATTCTGATCACACCAGGGACTGGCGGCCAGGCAGCTGCAGGCTTCTTTGCAGTATTGCAGGACCAGTAAGTGCTGTTAGTGACATCCAACACCAAGGGTTTGAATGGAGAGAGGGAGGAGGGTTAGCCACTTAATGCTAGGTAGAGGGAAGAAGGAAATGGGAATTAGTGTTGATGAGGACAATGAGGAGGTGGTGCACAACGAGGAGGTGGTGCAGCTACTTGCTCAGGCTCTGGAGTGTAATGATGAGTCATGGTGGAGTGAATTGGAGTGCGGTCCTTTTTCCTCTGCAGTATCGGAGATTGCGATCTCTAATAATGAAATCCTCAAAGATCGCCGAGGTCAAACACGGGCTAGTCCGCTGCTGTGTTGCATAATGATTATGAATTAAACATCAGAGGAACTTCCGACCAAGCATGCAAACTCATTTAAACTCTGGATACATCATCAATTTAGATATAAAATAACAGATTCTAATGTTGGTTCTTTCATACATACTGTCAAAGTTGGGCTATGTCAGCAAAGTCGGGCCACGTCAAGCATTTTCCTCCGATAGATCATTAGACATCATCACGCATTCAATGGCATCATTGGCTGGAACTCAGGAGGATGACCACATGCATGGCGTCTGCCAATGTGATGTAAGTGGGGTATGAGATTATCATTTTGATCAATCTGCCAAATCCCTTCTGCCTGTCAGAGTGGTCTGAGAGGAGCAACCACAGGCCCCGAGAATAGATTCAATCAGACCTCTCTCTCTCTCACTCTCTCTCTCTCGCTGCCTCTCACCCTGCCCCCTATTCATCTATTCATCTATCCATCTATTCATCCATCCCTCCATCCATCCATCTCATCTATTTTCTTCCCCCTATACTCTCCTACTCCTTTTCACCGAAATTATTACATTACACATCCAGGGAACATCCATTAGCTTGGAACATGTTCTTTTTTTCTTCTTCTTCTTCTTCTTCTTCTTCTTCCTCTTCTTCCAGGAATTGGCTAAGGCAATGTTATTTCAGATTATACAGTTGTTAAACCTCATTTTAAGCTAACAACGGGACATCAAAAGCGGTGAACCCCGCACAGGGGGAGAGGAGGAGGTGTTGATGGAGTTTCTGGGCAGGTGAGAAATGGAGAGGGGCTGTGAAGAAAAGACCCTGATCAGATGGAAGGGAAAGATTAGAGAGGGAATTATTAATGGGGCCAGGGCCCTTTGGAGCAGGAGATTTGTTCGGAGGAGGATGCAAAACTGCATGCGAGATAATCGAGAGGGGAGAGAAAAAAAAGATTTTCTTTCCATTCCCACAATGTGAAATTGGAAGATATGAGGATCCCGACAAAACGTATCGTTACTCTTCCATCCAAATCATTTAAATCAAAAAGTACAATATGAGGATAAACCCAATGCCTCGATAACTTGCGTTGTACTGCTAGAAATGGGTTGGAACAGATTTCAAGACAAACCTTTACAATGTGCCCGCTGCCCTTTCCCTGGAATATCTACTGGGATTTATTTTTTCCTCCGTAAGCTTTCCAGGAGCAAGCAGGTCACCGCAAAGGGAGTTTGGGTGATTGATGTCCTGGTGTCGTGCTGATTGACTTCATGGTTGCGTACCCCGGAAGAAGGGATGAGGCACACTGTGGTGGGGCAATCGCAGCTACCCAGGACATACTTCAATTCTAGGCCCCTCTCCCCATGGGACGGTCCTCCATCCACCCACACACCATGGAGGTTGCGCGGGCTAAAGGCAGGGCGGTTCTCAACATAAGCTGTGACCCCTGCACGAACACATTTGTATCGCTTTTGTGTTTGATGGGGAATTTAGGGGTCAGTTGGTCTTGAACCCTGCTCTCCCAGGAGGTCAGTATGACTGTTGTGTTCTGACATAGAAGGGTAGCAGACTGGGGAGTTACCTGTGGTGTCTGTCTGTCATTCGGTCTGTATGTGGATTTAGCTCACACTGATGGGATATACTGTAGTACTGAACAGTATATATATAAAGCAAATGCTCCTCTGCTGTGATTCCGTGACACTAACTATGTGCTTTCTGGCAGGTGTCCCTTGATTTGTACTGTAAAGTTTAAAGAGTATCGCATCGTAAAAAAAAAGTTGGGTGATAACTTGCTTTAAAATGCTATTTAAACTGAAACCTTCTGTAAGAATGCAGTATTTGAAGTATACATTAGGGACAACTCGTACTAGGTCTATATCAAACGGGAAAAGTGCCCTGTGCACTACACAGGCCTGGCACTGTATTTATATTGGGGTTTTACATGATGAGAAACAGATGGAGTGTGTCAAAGATAAAAGGAAAGGAAGTATGAAGTATGACTAAGGTTATAATGGGGAGCCAAGACCCAGGAGGCCAACTTCACTCTTCTTTTCTCTCTCTCTCTCTCTCTCTCTCTCGCTCTCTCACTCTCTCCCTCCCTGTTTTGCATTTGCTGATTTAAAAAAAAAACTGGCTGGTCTTGAGATGTTTGCTTATTTAGCCTCAGACCAGATTCACACCAGATCAATCTGTGGTACCACAGAAGAATAACTCCCCTCCAGCAGTTATTGTTCCATGTGGTGGAGACAGGAAGAGGCTGCAGGAAGGGAAGGCTTAAGTCGGCACTGGCTGGTAGTGGGGCCAGACTAGACTGATATCAAGCTCATTGCTCGGTTCTTCAGCCGGTATCGATCTACAATAATATATGTTTAGCTGATCCTGTTCTGAACTCCTTTCAGTAAACAGGCCGCAGTCAATACTGTCACATCACGTTTGACTAACACCTCCACGCCAAGTCAACAACCAGCACCTCGCCGACTTATGCTGCATGGCAAATGAAGGGAGTTGGAGCAAGTCTCGCTTCGAAACCAGCCAACAGCACACTTTAAACCAGCCAGCATTAAACTATAGCAGAGTGACGGTGGTGGTGGTGGTGGTGGTGATGCTAATGGGCGACCGAGTCCCAAACTGTCACGTAGCGGCGATGTTTGCGGCGTCTCCAAGAGCCAGCCCCCCATGTGCACCTGCTGCTGGTGGGGTTCATTATGGATCTCTCTAATGGCTTTTAGAGTTTAAATAGCAGGGTTTTGCATGGTGCGGGTAATGAATCACTAGATGTCGTCCCCGTGCCTAATGAGAGAGCCCACTGTTTCTCAGTGCACCGAGACACGAGGCAGAGATATGCATGGCAGGCAGCTCCTGGAATCTGTCTTTATTTATTCATTTGTATGTATTTCTTTGCATGATGGATTATTTGTGCAAGTCAACTGTCTATTTTTGGGGGTGAAGACACACATAACTTATACAGTTTTGTTGATTTGGTAAATACTTATTTCTGTTTATTTTGGGGGGGAATGGCGGTGTATGTGGGTTTGCATTGTTTTTATCTTCAAGCAGAATAACCTGAGCTCTCTGTAACAGTTAATTTGCTCCGCTCACAACAGAAAATAGCCCAGGAAACAACAGGGGAGGGTGATGGCATTACACACCTGTGGTCCTAATGAGGCTCGCTGCTCTCCCATCAGTCACATCCGCTAACTGGGTCTCCAGCTTCCCATTTCTTTCAAACAGGAAACTGAACCACGAAAACAACAAAGTAATCAGTTCCTGATTTTTAATCCATAACCGCGAAGTGATTTTTCTCCCCGTGTTTATATTATATGGGGAAAATCCACCCTAACTTGTCAAAGGAGTAAGCAGCTATACGTTAATCTTCTTGAATACGATCAAGGTGTCAATGCTCAAACATCACTCTTCCTCAGAATGGTCAATATTAATGTATTCTCTATTAGAGTTTATATATTCCACAGGAATGTGCGTGGGTCATGTCAATAGGGTGTTGGTTTGGTCAGATAGTAAAAATAGGAGTTTACCTCTCAGAACCCCGATCAATATGACCTCTAGAAAACACATTGGCATAATCAATCACTCGGTCACATGTTTTAAAATTCTGTCTTTCAGCAGCGGATGACAGCATGGATTACCATTAATACCATTCATTCAGGTGCCCGGACACCACTGTCTCATATAGGGCATTACTTTTTTACGTCTGAAATGTTTGATGAAAAATACAAAGTGGAGCGAAGACTTTGCTCGTCGAGCACTTTTTTTGATGAATCACTGTTATGTTGGCGCTGTTGTCTCTTTGTGGAATGAGCCGGTTCGATATTTTCACTCCGTCTCTTCCAAAGCAATAGACAGCTGTCTGTTCTCACAAATTGACTGCAGGTGCTGATGTAATGAAAGCACAGTAGCGCTGGCTTCTGTGACGAACGAGAGCAGAATTCCATCGACAAGACAAAGGTCATATGCAGTAATGATATGATGCGACTACAAAATGTGCATTGCTCTGAAGTATACATTGAACGTACACAAAATATTGGGGACACTTACTCTTTCCATGAAGTACACTAATATGGTGAATCCAGGTAAAAGCCATTATCCCTTATTGATTTCCCTTATTAAATCTATACCAATCACAAAGGAGGAGAATGAGGAAAGAGGAATTTGTCCCTTATATTTTGTACATTCAGTATATAGTGTTATCACTATGCAGCCGACTCAAAGGTCTGCCTCTTGGACTGAAATTCAACTCTATGCATTTATCAAGATGGGAAATACCTACCATGGAATTCAAACTAATGCTGCACTACAGTCATTTTCAAGGTGAAACGCCTACTCCTACATAATGCATTGCCTCTCTTCTTGGTTTGGCAACAATCGCTCCTGTAAAAATCGACCGTATTCTATTCTAATGTACTGCAATGAATGCGAATAAGGCTTTCTCAAAAGTGCATTCTCTGAGACGGACCCTCCACATTAAGTAATTCATGACATATAGTGGTGCGGGCATGTTGTCCCCTGTACAGCGCGTGCAGTTTGTCACAAGAGTTTTGAAATCAATCAGCCTGTGTGAGTTATTCACAGTCCAACATCAAAAAGGCATTACTTATCTAGGGCTTTTAATTTCCAATCCATCTGTCAAGCGAGTTGAAATATGGAATCTCATTACTTTGAACAAGTGGGGAGGGGGACAACATAAATCATTTTATTTTCATCTTACACTGACAGAGTCTGTTTAGAACAGGACCGGAGAGAAATGGCCGAGAAAGTAAGAGAGTTAGAGAGTAAACGTGACAGTCAGGGAAAGAGAGAGAGAGACCTAGAGTGAGCTGGAGCAAAAGAGAGAGAGAGAGAGAAGAGAGAGATTTTCTGTCAGGGAGAATTTTGCTCACACTTTTTTTGAAATTTACCGTCTTTGGTCAGCACACTGCACCCTAAACAAATGTCTTCTGTAATTAGAATACTTTGAGTTTTTTCTTTTAATCATATATAAAGATAAAGAATCAAACAACCGTGGTGAGTCTAGAGTGTAAGACACAAGACAGGTGAATCTCAAACCCACATATGATTCAAAGTATGCATGAAGCCAGGATTTGATTCCTAGTCATGGTACTTTGTATCCTGTATGCCAGTCAATATATCTATACTATAAATAAAGACATATATATGCAAAGAAGGCTAAGTGCCTTTAAAGAAAAGGCAAAAAATTCAACATTTGGTACAAGGTACAAGGGCATAATGTGAAATGGAAAGTGCCAAGATGCAGCAATATTAGCTTCTGTATGTACTCTGCCCAACAATCTCTCAGCTATTCCACTAATTATTCATGTCACCCTGGGAGGGATTGAGACACAAATTGAGTGTAGTGCCCCTTTAAATCCATCATTGTACCATAGTCTAATAATTCATGTCTATTTCAGACCCTCTAAATTATTCATTTGCCAAGATAATGAAAATATGCTAATTAGAGAATTGCTATCAAAAAAGAATACATAACACTCCTCAGCCATCATAATTAGAATAAGTAATTATTTAAGCATTACTTTCTGAAGTTGAATTATTAGGGCCTGTCAGGTTCTTATGGAGGATCATAACACCAAATTGTGTTTGATTCAAGGCAAAATATGTGATGACTCATTTTAACAGGAAATACAGTCCTGACAGGTTTATGAATATTCAAACAAACCTTGTGAAAATGATTGCCTGTGTAACTGTGGGCTGACCTTACACTTTATGCTGTTGCCATGCAAGAATACATACATGTTTATGCCAGCTAGCACCAGTGAGCCCTGTAGTCCTATGCAGGTTTTTGCTTTTAAATTAATTTGGAGCGTTGCCCCAAGAGTGAAACAGCACTTGTTCCCAAACTGTCGCCCTTCACTCAGCTGCTTCTGATTAAGCAAAGGAAACCCTTCAATCCCTCTCGCTCGGTCCGCTCTTTTTTTACTCTCTTTCCTTTTTCTTCCTCTTTCTTTTACGATGGGGCCGCCGAGCCTCTCCCAACAGAGAACTATTCTGAAAGTTTATCAACAGCTCCTAGTCAATCCGTCGCTCCTTCTTTGTGCTCTCTTCTCTGGGTTCCCTTTCCGTCTTCCTCCCCCTCAGGGCCTGCTAGAAAGGAGAGCTCTGTCATGGCCCTGCGGAGAGAAAATGGCGGAATTCATCCCATGCTGTGTCGGTGATAACACTCCCGAGCGTGACACAACCCGCCTCAGATTACAAGCGGAGGATTCATTCCTTGCATTCTCCTTGTCACCTCGCCTTCAATGCCTGCATTAAGCAATTTGCCATAGTATAATGGGCTCTATCAAGGAAGAGGCCCTGCCTGCAAAAGACTGGGCGTCTGTGCAGCCGTCATGTTGAGCGGATGACATCCAGTGCGGTTTGCATGCCTAGGGTCTGTAAACACAAATGTACACAGGCACACACCCATACAGACACACACATACATACAGACGCACACACACACACACACACATGCGTGCACGCGGGTGCCGACAAAACAAACCATGGTATGTTTGTATTCTTTGATGAATCCCTTTTAATGTCTTAGGTATGGCAACCTTGGGTGTTGAATTACTTTACCTATATTAGTCACTGTCAGTCATACTGAACATAGGTCCACACACAGCCCTGGCTGCTATTAGACCCACCCCCCCTCTGGACTAACAAACACAGGCACATGGTCTCAATACCCAAACTCCAAGCTCAACTATAGAATATATGGCTGCCTTAACCTGGAGTATGATTTTATAACTGACCCAGATTACAATAAATGACACTAACGATGAGTTATCCGCTGATCTGTGAACCCCCCGCCGGATGCGCTACAGTAGCTAGCTAGCCGGAGAGAGAATAGTGCTGACTAATGTCTCTCTCTGTGTGCCTGGCTGGTGCCAGAGCTGATGTAACTCTGCCAGGAAGCAGTCTGTTAACAGATATTTGAGTCGTAGCGATTGCCAGCCAAGTTTGAGTCACTCGATTCTTCAGTTGGCATTTTTTCCCCCGTTTTTTGTTTTGTTTGTTCTTTACCTGGAAGATCTGCTGTCCTTATATACAGAGATAAATACAGTTTACAGCCAGTAGCAATAAAAACATCAGCATTTTAGAAAACCATGTAGACTAGAAAAGGATTCAGGAAATAACAGGAGGCTGCCTGTCCTCCAGTTTACAACATAACATTACACTTACTAAGAGGAGCATGTGAGTCACTATGCCCAAATAAGGTAATTGCATCAGTCAGTCAGTCACTCAGTCAGTCAGCTATCCCGACATCTCCTTGTATCTAGAAACATGCAGAATTTGTAAGAAAATGGAAATGCTGAGTTCTTGCTATTTGTTAAATACCAGGATGTCATGATATGATGATGTCATGATGTCACAATGTGATGATGGCATGATGTGATGATGTTTCATGATGTCACAATGTGATGATGTCACAATGTGATGATGTCATGTCATGATGTGATGATGTCACGATGTGATGATGTCACAATGTGATGATGTCATGGTCACAATGTGATGATGTCACTATGCCCAAATAAGGTAATAGCATCAGTCGTCAGTCACTCAGTCAGTCAGTCACCCCGTCATGATGTCACAATGTGGATGTCAAAATGTGGATGATGCCATGATGTCACAATATGATGTCACAATGTGATGATGTCATGACGCGGATGCTATCATGATGTCACAATGTGATGATGTCACTATGCCCAAATAAGGTAATAGCATCAGTCAGTCACTCAGTCAGTCATGGACATTTGCACTTCTAGGGCTGGACTCACTACTCGTCCAGCCAAAAAGCATAATAGCATAATAAATAGCATAATATAGATTATAGTTATTTCTGTGAATGAGGCATATGTGTAACACACACAGCATCTAACTGACAGTTAAATCAGTATCAGCAATAATTAACTGAGCTCACTGGCGATTCTAGGGGGGGCCCTGAAAACTGACTGACCATCCCACGGGCTCCCCCTAGAATCACCAGTGACGGATGCGGCTCCACGCATAGCAGTCTCGCACATACAATTGTTGGTAAGCCAGTTTGTGACTTGTATTTTTTAGCAATTTTTTTAACTTTGCCTGGGCGCTTTGTTTGTTGTCGTGTGCCTCTGTGTGAGGAGTCACTGCATTTAGTGAATTGGTCTCTGGTGTGTAACTGATGTCACTCATGAAGGGTTCTCTTCAGTATAATTTAAGCCTTAAAAGGTAAACTTGGTATGCGCTCATTTGGGAGAAACGTTAGTGAATTTTGTGTGAATGTATTTTGTTTTGTTGTGGGGAGAGAGAGAGTACTCGGTTTGTCTTGCAGTTTTTATTTTTGCTGTGGACATTGCTGGGAACAAGGATGTGTTCCCGAGCAGCTGTAGGGGGAAAGGGACGCTCTACCCGCTTTCACCCCAACATTAACACAGTGCCCAACGAGACCCAAAGGGGAAACGTCGCTATGCCTATCAGGGGAAACACTCCTAAAAACTACATTTGCGCACAGGCTGGCCAATACCTTTCCTTGTTCCCAGCAATGTCCACAGCAAAAAGAAAAACTGCAACACATACCACAACAAAACAAAATACATTAACCACACAAAATTCACTAACGTGTCTCCCAAATGAGCGCATACCAAGTTTGACCTTTTAAGGCTTACAAATGACTAACTGAACTAATCAGTTACGCACCAGAGACCAATTAACTAAAAGCAGTGACCTCCTCACACGGAGGTACGCGACAACAAACAAAGCGCCCAGTCAAAGTCTATATAAAAAATGTTTTTTAAAGTCACAAATTGGCTTACCAACAATTGCCTGAACCAAATCGGCTTGTGACCAGTCTATTAAAACTGGAGACGAGCCCCCAATTTGTTAATACCACGTATCTTCTCAGAATCTCACCACCATGCGCACCGATGCACCCTGATCTTGAGAGTGCTACGGGTGGGGCCGCATCCGTCACTGGTGATTCTAGGGGGGGCCGGGGTGGCCAGTCAGCTTTCAGAGAATCACCTAGAATCGCCGGTGCTGACGTGACAAGCCAGACATCGCAGATTTGGTTACTGAAAAATCTGCACCCATATTTCTGTCTTTTGGAGAGATTAGTATGTTGACTTTTTGGTTGAATTGTCTAGGTCCATAATGTCTAAGGAATAATGTAAATCTCCAGTGTCACGGGAACCTTGCTGGTCTATTGCTGAGCCAGCAGCATTTCACAATCTGGTCAGACCTGGTCCAAGATGGCTACAAATCAGTAAAGGATTTACAGTTATTGATAATAAAAAATACATTTCCTGTGACTCATGGGTTAACATGATGCATTGTGATTTGACAGTGAGCAATATTAAATTGATATCTGCTTCATTAAATGTGCAATTTGTATTGCTGTCTTCTTGAATTGGTGACAAACATTTTTGATGTGCAATGAATAATGTTATCTGAACATAGGCATTCAAACTTATTTGTGTTTTGTCTCAGAATTTTTTTTTCATCCTCAGAATACAGAGACAACTCGAGGCCTGCAAAGCAGCTCAAAATCTCACAAGAAGTGTAAGGTTCGTTTAAGGTAGGGATGACAACAATTGGGACACATCCATCCATGCACTAGTGACTATCATGATATTTAGGATCATTACAATTATACCTTGGTTGTGGGCAATCTCTCCATATGTGGAAAACTTTTTTAGGGACTCTCAAGTCACATTATAGTTGAACATTGAACAAGACATGCAAATCTCAGATGCCCATGAAAAATGTCCACATCCAATAGTTATATTGTTCATTAAAAATATTGAAAGATTTAAATATAGTGTTTTGAAGTGATTTAAATATAGTAAGTTTTAACTGAAAGTTGATGGCAGATCATTGAAAATGAAGACAGTTCACCCAGTGTTTGAATTATACATTTTTCCATTTATAGAAAAATCAAAGGATGCTCATCTGATCTAGACTGAAGAGTCGATTTTACCAATTGTATCTCGCTCCTTGAGAGAAACATTAAAGGAATGACTATACTAGAAATATAACATTTCATACCAACCAGAGGAGCTCCATCAGAAACTCATAAGGCTCAACTTACTTGTTTTAAATGAGGGTAAATCCGTGCAGAGGAACTTTATGATAAGACACAAAATAATCTTGTGGATCATCATAGTCAACTAATGACATATTAAGAATGACAAAAAACAGAGGATATTCCAAAAACTGTTAATGGTTTATGGTTAAGAAAGCCCTTAATTACTTTAATATCAGAAAATAAATTTCAATAAATCAGAAAAGAACTGCGAAGAAAAGAATACAATGAAAGACATGTTTTAAATGCTAATTGTAGAATTGCTGTCCTTGCTTGGGTTGTTGAAAGCTTTTTTTTATTTTTAAATAGGCTTTAATTCTGATTACTCCATACTTGTGAGTGTGCTAGCTATGTGACTGCCATGGCACGTTTTCTGGGTTTACTTTACTCCTTGTCACTTTGCTATTGATCATATGATCATTTTCAGTGAATTTTGTTCTCTTTATTTATCTGATCAAACTGAAAAACATTCCAATAACACAACCATATTTGCGGGTCTACTTACAGGCCTCACCGGGTCTCCTCTTCATCCACTTTGATCCACTATCCAGACTCGACCACGGAAAGGTCCCCGTCTCTCCTCCCCCGCATCAATCGGGTTTCAGGCGATAGCTGCCTTCACATAGCGAAACGGAAGAAGGAGGAGAGTGGCCAGGAGGTACAAGAGGAGGGCAAACAAGGAGGAGTGGAGAAACAGCAGGAATGCCAACAGATACTGCCTGAGCTGAGCAGTCAAAACTCCAAGAAGAAGCCACCTGACCACAAGGTTAGATGTGTGTTTTGAGAAACTGAAAGTCCCACCCCAATATTGCATTTGTGTTTGAAAGTGAAAACTTAGTTGCTTCACACATGTCAGCGAGTTGAACTGTTGTGTCATTTTCACATGGAATATCAAGGAATTAAGTGAGTAGGTTTGATAAAGAAACTTTAACAGAAGAGCAGTCAAGGCAACATTCACTTAAAGGTAAGAAAAATGCCACTATTTTAGGATTCGTTGAAATAAGTGTTGCGCACGGAGCTGCTGACCTTTTGTACATTCACAAAATCTGTAATATGGCTTCCAGATTGCGCCAATCTGACCTGTTGGTATGTTAGCTAGAAATTCAGAAAATAAAACTTCGACCACCACTCAGATGTTAACATCATAAGTGTTTTATTTTCATAACCTACTATGTTAAAGGTTAAAGGGGCAATAAGTATGATTTTTACCGCCCCTTAGCACAAAATGACCATAATATATCTGTGGGAGTTTGATAGGGTTTTTGATCAATACCAATGACTCAACAATTACTTCACCAGGCGTTGAGATGTCTTGCTTTCAAAACGCATTTTCTGGCCCATACTCAGTGTTTGGGAACACATCTCCTCACCCATTGGAATTTCAAGACACTCTCAACTCGATGGAAAACGGTGCCACGAGCATGCAACCTGCAAGACATTTCAGCTATGAAGGCTAATAAACCTCGTTCTGAAGCCAAAAAAGCAAATGACAAAGCAGTATTATTATTATTACGGTATTTAGCATGGTGATATATGACCTCTTCACTGTTGGGTCTCCGCTTGAATTAGCAGAGATAATTAGCAGAGACTTGTGTAGGAGATAAGTTCTACCGATTGCAATTCCTACTGGTCACTGATAGAGGTCAATAAAAGTCATAATTACTTAATGCCTCTTTAATAAATGTGTAACAGCCTATAATATGATATAGGATGATACAATATAATATATGTTGAAATATAATAAAATATACATAAGGTCACTGTCATTTATTTTGAACATTTGACAAAATAACCCCTTAGCCTGCCTTTAAAATGTCATGCTATTCCTTTAACATCTCATAGGCTCGGTCAGCACAAAATGGAGCTTCCAGACAAAAATCTAATGGTTCCTGTATAAATCCTGCTATCAAGAGGACAAACGGGAAGAATAATGAAGAGACAAACGGGGACCTGGGGAATCTCAGTGTTGGAAGAAAAAGGAACCCCCTGCATGACCTGAATGCTTCCCTTGGCCTACCTGCCCCAGCTGACGGTGAGTTATCTGGCCTGTTGCTTTCAAAGATGGCTTCAACAACAGATATCATTAGGAGGACTGAAATGTTTTGATGATTGAAATACATGAAAGTACTGGACAAAAGCTGATTCAAAATGTAAAGCATGGACACAAAAAAGCACTGGCTTTATTTCAGTTATACATTTAGATGTTTGTTTATAAATGCATGCTAACTTTACTTTCCCAGCTGAAGGGAAGCACAAAGTGGAGCCCATGTGGAGTGTTGACCCTGCAGTAGCCCTGTCCATGTATGATACTCAATCCTGCACTGCTGAGGAGGTACAGTCAAATATCCTGCTATACAACTACTGTAATTTGGTCCCTGTTCTTTGTTTCAGTAGTTTAGCTACATAATCTTGAACTGAAATGTTATATAGTATTATATAGTAATGTAACAACCCCACATGTAATAATAAAGAATATTAGGCTGCAGGGGGGGTCATGGACTGTTCAGAATGAGACAGATGAGTGGTGGGGATGAGTTTTATTATACATCTCTGGGTGTATATATATATATATATAGGGTATATATAGATATAGTTTGATACGTTCCTCATTGGAAATAAGAGAGAGAACACCAATGGCACAGTCCTCAAGCATGGATATATGTGGCAATTCAATAAAGAAATAATACTAAGTTAGTCATGGCTCTCCATTGTAGAGAGCTAGAGATACAAAAATATATTGTCGAAATATCATAAGATGGAGTGGAGAAATAATGGCCCACCACTTAACACAGGAATATTGGTCACAGTTTATGTTAATTAGGTTGCGTCTTTGGCAGAATAGCACCAGGATTAAATGTGGTGTAAATACAAATCTTTTTGCATTGACAACAAGGCGTATCCTATAATAAGGCGTATATTTACAGGCCACTGTAGAGACAGGCTTTTATTTTCCTTTTTTCTTTTTTGTCCTTTAACAAAAGGAAGGGCAAAACAATCATGTGGAACCGGTGGATACTGACTGCACTTTCATCAGTCACAGCTTACTCCAACGTCGGGGAGAAAATGGCCAAGACAGAGGAAGCAGCGTGTCTGGTAAATGTTTACTACAGCTTATGGAATCATTGCTCACTCAACTGTTTTGATGGACACTGAAATTATTCTGAGGTATTATGTATATTTTATGAATATTGTGCCACACTTATTTATATGCCTGAGGTTGATTGATCTTTATTACAGCCAGGATTGGTAGATTTGGAGTCAAATACTTTTGCAATAATGGATGAGACACCTTAAGTTTAACATGCATCTGTTTTCTTCTTACGAGCTCATACTGGTCAGGATAATTTTAGCATTTGTGCATGAAATTTAAAACTTTCTGAGATAAAGATACCAAAATATGTCTAACTTTATCCATCTGCTTTTCAAGGACTATGTGAGAAGGCGAATGACAGTTTGGATAAAATGTTTGACACTACAGCCTACGAGGAGTACAAGTCTTACAACAGCTCACATTCAGGCCAGACCCAGCCCTGTCATGATGATGATGAAGAGGAGGAGGAGGAGGAAGATGGTAGGCCTTTTGTTTAAGAGGAACTACAGACAGGTGACAAATTAAAGGAAAAACCAACATAAAGTGTCTTAGTAAGGTGTTGGTCCACCACGGGCCGCCAGAACAGCTTCAATGTGCCTTGGCATAGATTCTTCAAGTCTCTGGAACTCTACTGGAGGGATGGAACGCCATTCTTCCAAAAGATATTCCCTCATTTGGTGTTTTGATGATGGTGGTGGAGAGCGCTGTCTAACACGTCGGTCCAAAATCTCCCATAGGTGTTCAATTGGGTTGAGATCTGGTAACTGCGAAGGCCATAGCATATGATTCACATCATCTTCATACTCATCAAACCATTCAGTGACCCCTCGTGCCCTGTGGATGGGGGCATTGTCATCCTGGAAGAGACCTCTCCCATCAGGATAGAAATGTTTCCGCATAGGATAAAGGTGATCACTCACTGATTTGCAGTGACCCTTCTCTCTAAGGGGACAAGTGGACCCAAACCATGCCAGGAAAATGCCCCCGACAGCATAACAGAGCCACCGGACCCCCTCACTGTAGGGGTCAAGCATACC
>OMLI01033702.1:0-11463 GCA_900302605.1 Rondeletia loricata
TAGGTGAGAGAGATAGACAGCTGGAGAGAGAAGAAGTTGGTCTCTTTACAGCTCCAAAGCTCTTAAAGCCCTGAAGCTGTGTGGAGTGTAAATGGGAGGGAGAGGGAAGGAGAGAGATAGAGAAGGGAGAGAGAGAGAGAGAGAGAGCGAAGCGACAGGGCAGAGATGCTGGTAAGAAAAAACAAATGAAGATGCTGATTTCAGGGAGAATGACAACATATTACCTGGAATGGACCGTGAATGACGGACTGAAACACTGATCGATCGACAGGATTGACTGATGCTTTTAATGACTGTGACCGTGTTGAAGAGGTTCTGGCTTTTCTATTGATTGGGAAAAATAGAAGAGATGGCAGTGGTGGTGATGAGAGAAAGAGCGAGAGAGACAGAGAGAGAGAGAGAGAGAGAGAGAGGATGCTTGAGAATGTAGGTGCACTGAAAAGATAGAGGGAGAGAGATCAAGAGAGAGAGAGACTAGGAATGATTCTCAACTATCAATGGGCCCCTTTGATGGAGCATAACTGATTTGTGAGGAAAGCATTATTAGTGTATGCAAATTAAACAGTACAGACGCTTTCAAAATTACATTTAGCATGGATATTAGTATGGATACCTCAGGACTAACAGTGGAAATCCCTCCAGAGAAAGATGCTTCTATGAACGTCAACCAGTTCTCTTCTTAATGTGAGACTGTTTTCTCTTGATGTTAGTGAGTTTAGTTTTGGAGTATTCATGTTTAAAACGATCCATGCTAAGTATTGTTCTGTGTTGTTATCTGCCGGAATTAGTTGAATTCCCAGCAAACATTTCATGGACGACATCGTGCAGGAGGGGGCCAAGTTCAACCTCGACCCAAATGAGCACATTTTGGTTTTCAATGTTGTTGCATATCAACATCTGTTCAACGTCAAAATGTTTGCTGGGTTGTTTGCGTTTTTTAACCTTTGTTGTCTTGACTGTGAGAGGTTTTTAACCGTTTTTGGTTGAGAAGATTGTTGATGTGATCTAAGATATTATTCCCTCTAAATTAATCAAAGGGGTTATGAGGGCTTACTCTCGGTTGTGAATAGGTTCCTGAGTATTTGAAGATGGCAAGTGCTCAGCCTGTCCTGAAAAAACAAACGTCCTTAATCCATTGGTTCTTAAAGATGCTACGTGTAGCATTTTAACATCAATAAATCATTACTACATTAATGTTGAGACATTAGTATAATTTCCATAAACAAACGAGACCATCGCCGATAAGATTGTCAGCCTCTACAGGCCTCTACTCTGCATTTTACATTGTGTGTCACGGGGTTGGATTTAGTGGGAAATCTGCTGGATTGCTTTAAAGCACAAAACAGAAACTGTTTTACTTTGGCAGTAATCCACAACTCTTTTCCAGTTACACCATTCTAACTGCATAGATTCAACTTGATGTCAGCTTATCTCGTCTGAATGCATATTGGCTGTTATCAAGGCTGTTATTGGCTCTTATCCTTCTTCTTGCTCTTCAAAACAAATGGAGTGACGTGAGGGAGGGGGGACAAGTAGCAGCATTTTCTTTGCAACAGGAAGCAACGGGGCTTATGGGAAATGTGGTCTTAATTTTGAGAAACACAAAATGTTGCATGTAACAACTTTAATGACGACAGACCTATTTCTAAGTTACCTTTTAATCTCCAACATTTTTAGAAAGTAAAGAACTTTCAAGCAAAGATGGTTAAAAACACTTGAAAATGACAGTCTGGTTTCATAAACATAGCATAGAGCTCTTCTGAGGGTTACTGATAATCTCCTGATGAATGCCGATTCTTGTGTTAGTGCTGTTTGACCCAAGCACATCTTTAAACATGACTGATCCTGCTATTCTAATCAATAGACTGAGGAAATGGGTTGGTATTTCTGAGACAGCACTGGACTGGTTTTATTCTTGTCTGTTCTATTGTTTGTAAAGTGCTTTGTAGGGACTGTTGAATTGAAATAAATTATTTAGTGCTAAATTAGTAAAGATCATTAATATTATGCTATTATTCCATTTGTTAAATCTGTTTCAGCCTAATATTGCAGCATCCGTCTGACATTATGTTTGACACTTATGGAGGACCTTTTTGAAGCTCTTTTCTATTCTACTCAGCTCTGTCTTTTTTGTTGTTTGCTTTGTTTTCCACAGACAGACGATGGTAACCAGCGAACAGAGCTAGCGAGAATAAGAGGAGATGCTTTGACTCAGCCTGGATTCAATCCTCCATCCACTCTGCTCTGTCTTTCTGTCAGTCTGTGTCTGGCTGACTAACACTGCTGGATAAAGGACTTAATTGGCTCCAAACAAACAACCAGATCAATAGACAACCAGCATAAATACAAATACTGTCATACCGGGAGGAGAGGGGTAGAGAAGAGGAGCTCAGAACAGTATCTCTGTGGACATACAAATTTGACCTATCTTATTTTTTTCATGTGTTTCTCCTTTTCACAGCTTAATTGGAATATTCATCTGTGCAGGATTCCATTTCCAACCTTCGTATGGAAATTGTTGTGTTTGCGTTATGGTGCTTTTGACAAGATTATTTTTTTGCAACACTGCAATGTTTCAATCACAAGGTTGTCAGCCGATCCTGATCGCTCATTAAAACAATCAGAGAGCCTGAGGATTACGGTGCAGTAGTTTGACAGAATAGAAGAAACAGGAACCTCACATACAGTACAAGAAAGACAGGTGGACAACGCTAGGTACAATAATTAAAAACACCTTTAAACAGACTTGAATTTGACACTCTTTTCTCAATTTCTTCACTCTTTAAATGGGCTAAAAATGATCTTCTTGCTATGGCTCGCACAAGGCTAACTGCCATGCTTCTGGCATATTCTGAGATTCACAACAATTAACCACCATTCACGCTTCAAATTTCTCACGCGCTTCCCGCCAGCCCCTCCCACCGCCAACCATCCGACCAATCATGGGCAAGCCTCTGAGCCGTCCCGGATGTTTCAGGAAGAGCTCTTGCTGCCTGGAGAAACATGGAGCCGGGGAGGGGGGAGGAGGAAGGGGAGGCAGAGGAGTGGAGGGGGGGTACGGAGATGGCTACGTACCCCAGCGATCTATCTACGATACCATGTGCATCAACCAACAGATAGACGGCCATCATCACCACCCTGGAGACTCTGTACGGAGAGAGGGTGGCGGAGGAGGAGGCGAGGGGAGCTTTAGCTACTCTGCGAGCGGCTCCCTCAGGGTTAACAGGTCCCCGGCGGACATGTTTGAGCCACAGCCCCGCTCTTTAACCCCTAACCCCTCATTTGTGCGCCGACTGGATGAAAGAGCCATCTATGATTCTTTGAAGCTTGGGAGTCAGGAAGCGGAAGGCGGTGGCTGCCATTCGCCGGGACGTTTCGCCCGATCGGTCTCTCCCTCTGTCTCCTTGCTCTCGGCACCAGGAGTGTCTTCCTCATCATCCAAGAAACAACATCATCACCATCACCACCACCATCATCACCATGGAGACAGCGCGAAGAGCAGAGATGGCCGACATTCCTGGAAAGTCTTAATGCCTCCGAAACACCTGGAGTGTCTGGAACTTTCTACAGGTGATATGCTAGACAGAGGAGGGGGGTATCTGAACCCGGGGCTCTACCCTCCCCCAGGGGGCAACTCCTCCTCTCTTACCTCCCCCCTAATTTCCCCCTTCTCTGGCTCACCTCTCTCTTCGGGTTACCATACTCCGGTCTTTTTCTCACCCGCCAAACCTCGCCCTGCTCAGACTCAGAGTTTGCGTTGTTCGCCTCCCCATGTTATCCAGCCGAGGCATTACTCCCAAACCCAGAGCCTCAGGCTGTCCCCCCCCCATGAGCTGAGACGGTCCCCCTACCGAGCCCCGTTGGTCCAACTGTCAGCTCGCGACCTCCAAGAGGACCTGAGGGATCGAGGCTGGGGCCGGGGCGAGAGAGAGAGGGAGTGGGAGAGGGAGAGAGAAAGGGAGATGGAGAGAGGGTGGGCGGAGCGAGAGTGGGAGAGAGAGAGGGAGAGGGGGAGGTTGGAGAGGGAGAAAGCGAGAGAGAGGGAGAAGAGGGATACATCGGTGAGTAGTTTTGGGACGTTCAGGTATGGCCGAGCGGTTCCTCCGTGTTCGGATAGAGACTCCGTGTTTTTAGAGCCCGACCAGGTTCTGGACACGACGCCCCTGTTGCTCCCCCAGGCCTCCCCCAGCGCTGCTCCCAGGATGGGCACCGGGGCTGTGGGGAGGAACAGAGCCGGATCTAAGGTTGGACCTGAAACTGTAGGTGGGGTTATAGTTTCAAAATTTGACAATGCGACTGCAGGTGTGGTGTTAGTTGATGGTGGAAGTGGGGGTGGGCCAAGGTTAGGGACTGAGGTTGGGGCTGGAAATATGTCAGAGGCAAAAATCAGGGCTGGAATAAAAAATGAAAACGGAGCTGGAACTTGGAGTAAATATGAAGGGTCGGGGGCTAGCATTGAAAATGGGGCTGCAGCAAGAATGGGGTCCCAGGTGATGGCAGGACCAGGAGGAAGGTTATTTGAAGGAAACATGCAATCTGGGGTGAAGATAGAAAATGGAGCGTCAGCTGTGAATAAGGAGGGACCCAGAGGAGGGGCAAGGGGTGCAGATAGAACTGGAGGAGGCGTGGCTAAACCAGTACCTATTGCTGAGACTAGATCTTCACCTACAGTTAACGTTGAGAACAGGGTTGGGCCTGGAGATAAAGATGAGATTGGAGCAGGAACTGGTCCGGGGACTAAGATGGAGAGTGAGGCTGGAGTTGAGGTTACAGCTAGTTCTAGGCAGGTGGATTTAACTGAGAACAGGACTGGAATAGACACTGAAGGTATAACTAAAGTTAATAATGAGGCTGGAGCAGGAGCTGAGTCCAGAGTAGAAGCTAAAGTTGAGACTGAAGCTAAGATTGCTCCTATAGCTGGGCTAGAACCTGGCGCTGGTAGTGAGACAGGGGCTAAGAGTAAAACTGAGACTGGGGTTGTGAGTGAAGCCCAGAGTAGCACTAACACTATGGATAAAGGTCAGACAAGTGTTGGGGCTGGGGGTAAAGCTGAAATTGCTCCTGAAGATAAGGCTGAGAAAATGGGTTTGGATGTTGATGAAATTGAGACTATCCTCATGGATAAAGTTTCCAGACCCCAGAAATCCAGAGCGTCCGGGTCCAAGCCCAGTTCCAGGACTCGGCCCGGCACCGCCACAGGGCTCCGACCAGGTGTGGTCAGCCCTCAAATAGGTAGCGGGCTGGGGGATCTCGATTCGACAGGCCCCGCTGAGGGCATGGAGTCCACCTGGCCCCGCCGAATCATCGTCAGAAGGAGGACTGTCCGGCAGGGTGGGGTGCTCCACAACCTCCCCATCCTCCCCCCGCTCCCCTCTGTCCTCTCGGCATTGGAGAAGAGGCACCCTCACTCCCACCTCCTCCCCCGTCCATGCCACTTCTCAGAGAACCCACTAACAAGCTTAATAAACCCCACGCTAACAAGCGTGGTGGGACGGTGCTCGCTTAAAGAACCATCCCATCCAGTGCCGGGACATGGGGCCGCTTTGGTGGGCAGGGCTTCACTGAAGGAACAGAATTTAGAGCAATGGAGGGTCTTCAGAGAGCAGGAGGAACCCAGGAGAATCAGGAGCAAGGAGAACCAAGGAGAGCCAAGGAAGGAGAAGGCAGAGAGGGAGGAGAGAAAGGGGAAGGAGGACAAGAGAGAGAAGGAGAGGAGAGAGGAGGAGAGGAGCAGAATTGAGGAGAAACAGGAGAAGGAGAAGGAGAAGATGGCTGTTGGTGTGGGGGTGGCAGAAGGAGCCAAACGAGAAAAGGCAGAGAGAAGAAGGGATGAAGAGATAGTCCAAGAAAATGTGAACAAAAAGGAGGAAGCGAAAAAGGAAGAGGAAGGAGAATTTAAGTGTAAAGAGGTGGAAGAGAGAGGGATGAAGAAGAAGGGAATGCAAGAGAGGCATGGAAAAGAGGAGGTGGAAGTGGCTAAACTAGAGAGAGAAGAAGTTGAGCTGGAGGGAGGAGAAGGAGGGACAGTTGGAGAGGAAGGGGAGATGGAGAGTTGGGATGCCGTGCTCGAGATGGTGAACACATTATGGGATGACGGCTGGGGGAAAGGAGGAGGTGATACCGACTCTTTCTCGGGCTCCCTGCAGCATTGGCCTCTCCTTCAACCTCCAGCCGGCTTTGGAGGTTCCCACCCCCCCTCCTCTGCAGCCTCGGAGCTCAGCCTGACGGAGTTAGAGAGGAGAGCCAGGGAGCTGGACTCAGACATAGAGCACCTCGACCTGTCTCAGCCCCACAGGGACACACAGGATTTATACCAAACACTCCCTGAGCCACAGAAGGAGCGAGGTGACATGTACCAAACACACCCCGGGCCCCAAAGAGAGAAAGTTGCACTGTTGACAGGTAGATGCAGTTGGATTATATGTGTTTGTTTTCTTTGATTCCAGTTTTTTCCATTTCTCTTCCTGCAATAACGTATTTGGAAATTTCCATTCCAAAATAAGAAATGCAAAAAGAAACCAACAAGAACTTGCACACTGATAAAAAAGTAAGAAATCCAAAAGAGGCCAACTGATGCATACATACTTACATAAGGTGCAAAAGTGACACAAAAGTGCGAAAACTGAAAGTATACAAACAACAAATGTTTCAATCAGTAGACCCTAACCATTTGCAAAATTTCAACTAGTCAAATTATCATTGCAGAATTTCCCAGTTTTCTTTTATTAGTGAAGGCTCTGAAACATTTAAACCAGTTGACACAATGTTACTCTGAAACCAAGACTAATTAAATTCTTGTAGACAGGCTGTCTCCTCCTCTGGGCAGGGTGTCCTTCCTGCAAATTCAATGGTAGTGGTGGTCCATCCCACTTTGAATAATTAAATAATGGTATGGGAATGGGAATCATATATTTTTTTCTGTCCCAAAATAAGATATCCACCATCTGAAAAATTTGGTAGCTTCTCTTTTACGTGCTGGCATAAAAATAAAGCTCACTATGGAATAATATGATGTTTTGAGATATCGTAAGAAGAAAAAAATAAATAGGATGTAATAATGTGTATTTTTGCATGAATGAATAGCAGTTTTCTTTTCTGAAATGGATATACAACATTTTGCAATGAAACTCTTTCAATCAAATTTTTGCATTAATTGTATTTGGGTAGTTGATTATATGTTATGGTTAATCAAAATAACAATACTATTATATACATTGTACTGTTTTCCTACTTCAGTAGTGGCTCTGTAGAATAATTATTTCTGTCTGGCTGAGAGATTTGGCTGGGATATTGGCTTGGGAACACCCAACCAAAATGCCAGTTTTTGAAGTAGTGCCGACCCTAATCAGTTGCCAGGCATAGACATTGCTTTCCCATTTTTTCTCATCAGTAATATCAGAACATTTATAATATGACTTGAGAAAGGAACTGATTAGGCAAGGGAATAATAGCAGCAAGATTACAGGAATCTGAAATCCCCAAAAGTTGGCAAATGTATGGTAATCAATTACAGTTCCTGAAAAAATAAGATTAGAGTTAATTTATATAAATACATTTTTGTGTGTGTGAAAATTACCATGTTCAAGTCAATTCCAGTTGAGTTCAAGTCAAGACCAGGTCCAAAGGGGGTCAAGACCAAGACCAGAGCAAATAAAGTCCTATTCAAGACCAAGACCAAAATAGGCAATGTCTTTTCAAATGTAAAAATAATGCTTAAGGAGTTTCTTAAGGATCAGCAGAGATGTAGCGCTATCTAAATCCTTCAACATTCAACTAATCAACGCATAGGATTTTGACTAATAGATGTTTGAGGGCAATTACATACACAGGTTTCTACGGGTAAAATCCCTTGAATTGTTTGTAGTACTGTGGAGAAAATAAACCAAACATCAATAAATTACCCACTTTAATATTTTTAGATAGGAAGGAAAAATTCGAGTCAATATCCAATTGTGGCCAAGACCAAGACAATTGCAAGACGTCACAAAATAACTACGAAAATACTTCTTAGTTAATGGCTATTATTGACCCAACGACTGTGATCAAATTTCCAATGGCTTGACCAAGTGGGTAATGAACGGCGTATTGTATTGATTACGTCTCTTGTTTCTCCTGTCTCATTGTGTTCTGTCTCTCCTTTGTTTTCCAGGAGTGGGGAGCAGATCCCAGGTCACTTTGGAGCTCAGCGCTTTGGCCCTTCCCACTACTACAGAGAAAAATCGACCTCCTGTTGACTGGTCAACCAAACCTGCTGCTGGGACTTCCATTGTTGGCACAAGGTAATTCCATGAAGATGGCTCTGAACCGCTCTCCATCAGACATAAACATGCATCCTGGGTGATTGGAAAGCACGAAAACATCCAGGTCTAAATGCAACCAAGACACACTGGTCTCTGAGATCCGATCATCAAAACCAGCTTTGGAGGTGGTCAGAGATGCTTTTGGCCACATTAACAACAAAGTGTAAATGAAATGGATTTCCAATCCACATATAACAACTACAGTAACGAAAACAAACTTTATTGTGCGGATCCAACCAGGAAGCACAGGCATATCATACATGTGGCAGGCAGCTTGGGTAGTAACATAGGCTAATTATCAAATGGATTGTCAGGATACTTGTGGATGGGGGACAAGCGAGACAAGGTGTTTACTGTCAGTTTAAAGGGACGTAAATATTATAAGAGGAAAGGATGTCCGTGGCAGTCAAATTGCAATATACGAGGCCATTTACGAGGCTATTTATTAGGTTTGTTGGGTTTGTTTAGTGCACGTATCACTATAATTTAGAAATTTTCTATATTTAGTCTGTGCGTGCTACCAAATGGGACCTGGAGCATGTCAGTTGCGCAGTATGACAAATGGTGGATTTTTTGGGGGGCATTTTTGCCTTTTTATTAGATAGTTGATGGTGGAGAGAGACAGGAAAGGTGGGGAGAGAGAGAGATAACATACGACAATGGTCCTGGGCCGGATTCTAACCCAGGACGTTGCACCTCAGACCATTGATCTACCAGGATGCCCCATTCTAAGTTGATTTTAACAACAAAATAGAATTTTTGTGCGTCTTTTTTCACATATGTTCGTTTGGTATATACTCGTTTTTGAGTAGCTGCTTCTTGCTGCACAGTGTGTTGTCAAGATTTGCTCCAAGGTTTTGCATTGACCGCGTTTGCGTTAAGATGCAAGTAAATGCAAATGAAATGCAATGACATCTTGAGGCTATAAAGAAAACAGTAGTTGCCCAAGAGTTGAGCCTTGAGGCACACCACATGTAATTAATGAAGCAGAAGAACAATATTCACCAATGGAGACTGGGAATGAGACGGGTAAGATGATAGCCAGTCCAAGTCAGTCCTAGAGATCCAACCTAATTCCTTCCCTCAATTAAAATAGCATGAACAGTAGTGTTGAAGTCTTTTCCTAAGTTAAAGCAGCACTAACACGCACCATAATCTGCATTCATGAAGAGATCATTATAACAATTAAATAACCATGAAACTATGAGTTGTGTGTTGTTTATTTCATTGTTCTCTCACTGTCATCACTGTTCCCTCACCAACCTCGCTGTTCTTTGGCTAGCTGGAAAATGAATGGAGACGTAAACCAAACCAAACCAAACCAAACCAAACCAAACCAAACCAAACCAAACCAAACCAAACCACACCAAATCATACCACGGCCTCAGCCAGGTTGAACAGAACTAATGGATTCACGGCTCTGTGTCGATCAACCAAGATATCTTTGCAACCAATCAAATTAGAGCCATGAAACAAAAAGCAGAATGCACTGTGGTGCTTTGGGATGAAATCAGATCCATGACCGTGACTTTAAAAAAGGAGGTTATGAGAATTTTGATCTGCAATACTCGGCATACTGACAGTGGTCACTGAGAGAGCATTATTAGTTACGAGGGCTTAGGTGATAGCGGACACGAGGGATGTTGCAGTCCTCTGAGTGCCTTATCTTTTTTCTAGCTCTGCTAAAGAGGACAGCTCTCCAGACTCCAACCTAACACTGGAGTCCGACTCCAGTGGCATCTTCCTCTCCTTATCTAATCAGAGCAAAGAGGAGGCCGGCTCTGACAGCGACCAGCCAATCAGTGGCTCCGACCTGGGCAGCAGCAGCACGTCATTGGAGAAGGACGGGGAAGAGGCAGGTTTAAAGGAATGGGGGAGGGAGGAGAGTGCAGAGCTACAGTGGTGCTACCCATCGCTCCTCAACACCTCTTCACATGGAGATGACGAAGGAGATGGAGAAAGAGAGGAAGAGGGGCATGGAAAAACAGGGGGAGATGAAGAGACAGAGAAAGAGGGGGATGAAGAGACTGAAAGAGATGAAAAGAAAAGAGGAATTGTTTCTATCATTAAGATCCCATTGGACCATACAGACATCGGGGGCTCCACAACTCTAGATGCCTCACAGAGTGAAGAAATACCACCTAGGAAAAAAGTGAATCTACTGGGGACCGATTCCCCTCTCCCTCTGTCTCCCTCCAAACAAACCATCAAACAGCTTCTAGATCCTAATCAGCCAATCAGAAGCTCAGGCCTGGACTGCAGCGACATGGACCCCTTTGTCCAGTCAGATAGCTTTGTTTACCTTGCCGTGTCCGGAAGACCTGCCTCCTGGTCTGAAATCACCACAGCGACTGAAGTATTCACCCATGATACACAACAAGACAGCTTACAGAAATGCTCAGATAGCTCAAAAACACACTCAGACCAGTCAAACACACAACAGGAAGCCAAGCCGACTCATCAGACTCGTCAGCCAGAGGAAGGAGACTTTCTGTACACGGATAGCTTTGTCTACCTGGCTGCTCCAGCCTGTCTCCTACTGGGCCCAGAGGGAACTGCACCCTACAGCGGCAGGTATTTATTTAAAGGGATAGTGCACCCATTACATTTTTTTTAAACATTATTTAACTTACCCCCAAAGTGGTACGTAGGACTGTTGTGATGGTATCCTCGCCTCACTGTTCTAGCTGTACTGGATTGGACCAATGCTAACAATTAGCATGTTGCCATTGGGCAGACTGTCCCCCCCAGCTAGCCTTCTTTAAAATAACTGTCTAAATCCACTTAAATAAGGTTTAACAGCACATTTACAAGTGTCGCAGTTGGAAACGAATATGCACATATGATTACGGAATGCACAAGTACGATGTTTTCGCTAAAATTGCTGTTCATGACTCTGCCGTTTCAGCTTCCAATTTTCGTTTCAGTCTGAGTTCATTTGTCAACATCTGGTAATAAGTGCTGGTAACTCTTTCTCTCTTTCTGGTATCACTCCGCACGAACATTGCGAGACGGAAGTATCCGCCAATAGAAACCAAAGAAGAGAGAGTTTGTTTCTGCGATTGTTTGTTTTCTTTTAGTAACGTTAGTTGATGATGTCTGATTATGAGGATCACGTTCCTCTCGCGCTCGCGCACCTGCGAGCCACCGTAGTACCGGATGC